>JAOVVI020017986.1:0-10475 GCA_028571085.2 Nepenthes alata | reverse complement strand
AGGTAAAATGAAAATCCCTTCTTATATATATATATATATATATATATATATATATATATATATATGAAAACCATTTGAAATTATGCATTCAAATTAATATATACTTAATCCTTTCTAAAATATGTAAATCCTTTAATTTCTTCTAACCGTTATCTGAATGTTCTAATAAAAGTAAATTTTTCTTAAGATAAGAAGTGATACCAATAATACGATAATAATCAATAAAAATAAGTATACTATTTTAATTTATATAAATTTAAGATCAATTAATCAACGAGTGAAAATGTTATATCAAATACCATATAATAACCTTTTTCTTTTAATATTGCTTTCAATAATATATGTTCAACTAAAAATAAAGCACCTGAATTATACAATATACAAATAAGAATACTATAAGTACTACTAAATGATATACTTCATTTCTTAATAGACATGTAAATAAATAACTCATAGTAATTATATTCTACATTTATGTTTAAGATCTGAAAGGTACAATAACTTGTCAAAATAATAATCAGATGAGCCATTCTTTTTCTGTTATATATTATTTATAGTAGAATTCTTTAGTTTACTTTATATCACACTAACCCACTTTCGATAAAAAAAAATTACATTAAAAAATCAAAATATCATGCTACATACTTCTATTAACTCATTTTATACTTGTCTTTTATTATCTAGGTGCCCATTCATTCAACTTTATTTTTTATAAAAAATAAATATATATTGATCTAATATAATAAATTTTAAACCATATTTATAAAAATTAAAATGTATTTAATATATTTTTTAACCTTATTTTGAAATTTTGATTTGACATATTTTAATATATTTTGTGCTTTACATTTATAATTATTATACCAAACTTTTTATATCATCTTGATTAGACATAAACATTTTACATAAGGGATGATCCACCCTGTATTCCATAAATATAAATATAAATATATATAATAAGTATAATTCAATTAATAATTAGATTGAAAAGTTTTACTTACCCCTTTAAATTTTATATATTATAGTCACTTATTTCTTCAATAATATTCTAATTTTTAACATTTTTATGAATAATATTATAATTGTTTTAAATTTATTATGTTAAAAAATAAGTATACACCCTTCCTTTCCCATAGAGATAAAAGTAAAAAACAATATCATTTTGCAAAATTACAGACATGAGCATGTCTCGAGCTTGAAATTTGTGTCTCCAATGTGTTGCCTTTGAACATTCAACTCTCAAACCCTCTTTTTTTTTTTTTTTCTTTAATTTTTGAAACTTATGATGGTGAGATGGGCTTGTGACAATTCGGACTTGAATCAATCGATCTGATTTGGATCAACCCAGTAAATAACTTATATTATAATTCTTGATTATAAATTTATTAAAAATAAAATATTTATAGAGAATATCTATTACAAATAATTTATTAATGGAATCGCAATCTAAATGAAATATCAAAAAACTAAAAAAATAGTAAAAACCTCCCCACACCATCTCTCAACATAGAAGCGTTTAGATTCTAAGTTAATATTTACCTGAAATTTTTACAACAAATCTTTAATCTCCATTAATAGACTGTCAACCTATTCTACTCCAAAATTAAGAAAATATAAGGGTGAATAAGTACCCATCAAATGATGTAATTAATAATGTCAAAATATAATAAAGTATATCAGATAATTTTATATTGGATATAACTAAGTAGGGTTGCAATATATTAATTAGATATCTATAATTTACTCTTTCTTTACAAGTGAGGTAAAATCTGATTGACAAAAATTTTAAAAAATAATATGTTGTGTGAGCCTTTTTTTTCATAACCTTATGTTATAACCAACACAAACTAATTATAGAAAACTATGCCTCACTTGTCAGAGTCATCAATTTATTATAATATCATTTGAGAATATAATATTTATAAATTATTTTAGTTATATCACTCTATACTTTTTTAGGTTTATTCAATTTTTTTTTATTTCTTGCAACCATAACTAATGCACATTATTTTCATGCATGATTCATTAAATATATGCTCTAAGCGTTTGAACTTTCTAAAATTATTTTTTCTCATATTTCTTTATAGCTGTAACTTCTTAATAATTATCAATATTACATTACTCTCCCACCTTTTATTTTCTTTATTTTTTATTTTCTTTCCCCTTAAAAAAGGCTAGGGCTTCTGATTCATGGGAAGAAGGACCCGGGAATCTAAAAAGGAATTAGCCCTCTCAGTTTCCTAATACTATTTGATTAGAGGCCGTCCATTTGAGTATGACTTTTATGAGTAATTAATAATATGACAAATATTTAAAAAAAAATTCAAAAGTTACATTTAAAAAATAAAATAAAGAATGTTAGATCACTTTAAATTCAACGACCATTTACGCAGTTGATAGTCTCCTACGACGTCTACATTGGAGCCTCCTCAATCTTGGGTCTGTCAAGTCCTACATTAACAAGAAGTCGATACAAATTTGGACCTCATTTGCAATTTTTGGAGAAAGTGCTCACAAGCAACAATATTTTTTTTCCTGGCGAGAAGCCATTATGGGGGTGGCAGAGAACCAGGCCCAGTTGCTAGCAGATGTCCGAGAGCAGGCGGTGATCTTGGGCGCTTGGGAACAAATTTTCGTACCCATACGTGCTTACCATTTATGGTAAACTTCATCTTCTCGGCACCTTGCAAGATCAACTCGACCTTTGAAGCCGAGTTCACGACAATGCGAGCAAACAAGGGTTGCTCGTTTGCTTGCACATCCTGCATTTGGACAGACTCGATGCATTCTCCATAAATTGTTGTGAAGAATTCTATCACTTCCTCATTGGACACCGGATATCCTTTAGAGAAAGTGACAAACATCGTTCTGTCATCAGGGTGCACCTCGACCACAGCTTCTCTTCCCATATCGAAGGGCCTTGGGATCTTAGCGACATCCACAGAGATTAAGAGATTGTTATTTCTCTCAATAGCTCGCTCCATGAGGTCCTTGAATACCCGAATGTAAATTTCGGCCACATACTTGGCCATTTTTTCAATGCCGTCGTCCCTATTGTCAAGGACGTAATTGAGCGAGATATCTCTCCTCGAGAAAGCACGAATCATGGGAATGTCGATGTTAGAGGAGGAAGCATCAAATGGGCCTTTGGTGATCAAGTTGAGGCACACCACCGCCTCATCAGCTAGCATGTTTACCACCGTTAACGGTAGAGGCAGGATGTTACTGATGAGATCAAAGCAGCATGCTTTTCGCTCGAGCCAAAGGAATAATGATAACACATGCATCGATTCGATGGGGTCTCGAAAGAGGTTGAACACGAGGATGGTGTATAATGCTCTGTCGATATGATGGAAGAGATTCAGCTCTTCATCTGACATTATAGCGTTCATGTTTAGTGTAATTTTAAACACGACAACGTAGGATTGATATCTCTCAGATTCCTTTTCTTATATGAGTAAAATTGTATAAATCTCTTGGTGAACAAGTGGAAATTCGCGGTAAATTTATAGGTTATAGATACACAAAAATTTTGGCAATATAATTATTAAGTTGATTATTTGAGGGTCGATTTTGTTTTCAGATTGATTAATGACTTGTTATGGGAAGTTATTCATGATATTGATGGGTTTAGGAGACAATCACTCTCTAAGGGATGATTTTTCCGCAAAATAAAGACGAGGCTAGAGTCCCTACATGCTCCTACTAAAATGCTTGTAGGAGCGCCTCTCACGTATTGTTGGCCGTTAGATTTGGGATCCAATGACCATCATTTTACATTTTAGATAATTTGATGCTTTAGCATTTAGACAGAAAAAATAAATAAAACTTATTTTATATTTTTTAAAAATATATAAAATGAGAGTCGTAGGATCAGGTTGTATTCAACGGCTGTGTGCGAATGGGAGGGTCTCCTATGCGTCTCTGGATAGGAGTCTCCTCTCAATCCGATATGGGAGCGCATTTCATATTAACTACACAGGGATTGTGATGAAAATACAAGTCAAATAATTTAAGATTTTATGTAACTTTCTTTATCAATATTTTTGATACTAAAAAAAGTCCCACAATGTCCCCATATTAGTATACGTTAATGTGGTATATTGCTCGATATGTATTAGTTTTTATTTCGAGCTTCACACTTGGAAGCCTAAATTTATATATTTTAAACAAACTCAAATCTTTTGAGAAGTTTAAATCGATATATATAATAAAGTAATAAAAATGTATATATTAAAAATTTTGAGATATTTTTTTAATAATGTATAATGATATCTATCAAGCCGTATTTGAATAGCATTAACTAAATCTCCTCAAAAATTTTTTTAAAAAAACATGTTATATAATTAATTAAATTTTAGTATATAACTCATTTTATATTTAATTTTGAGACAAAAAATTGCATCTATAATATCCGATACTGATATTTTAATCCACCGTTCTTTCCCTTTTTGCTACTACATATATTTATATTTGCAATAAGTAAAATCAATTCAGCTTTTTACTCCCTAATTTGTTTAATTTAGAATTATTTTTTTGTGATTATTGTATTTTTTGAATTTAGAATTAATTTGTTTTGGTGATTTTTGGGTTGACAAAATAACAAAAGCTCACGTATGGTACGTAATATACAAACAGATTGATGAAATCCTCCCAGGGTCCATGAATATTGCATCTGGTTTAATTAAATTTCCATTTACTATTAAATTAATTAAATTTGGCAGCAACTTAAATAAGAAAAATCAAATGAAAATCCATGAGGCGTTATTAACTTAACCATCAACATTGATGAAGGAATGAGAGAAATTATTATATAGTTTATTATAGTAGTAATATTATTCATCCAGTGACTTCTACACCCACTTATATTAAAATTATTAAAAATAAATGTAAAATTTTATTTTTTTTTTAAACTTTTTCTCTTTTCCGCCTATCTCTATTTACACCAATTTTGATAATTTCAATAGAAATATAAGTGTGTAAATGTTGTTGCAAAATATCATATAGAAGGAGATTATTATATAGTCAATCATACAATCAAATGCAAATTATTATATAGTTACATTCATTTGTTGAAAAATAATTTACAAATATATATATGTTTATATATATATATATGTGTGTGTGTGTGTTAGGTGATTAAATTCAAGTGTTTTGTGAGGATGAAATGTCCCCAACCCAAAATCGGGATATTAATAAAATCGGACTCTAATTTAATACATTCAAATCCCAAGTTAAATTTTATTAACATAAAATTTGATTTTAATTTAAGCCATAAATAAATATTAAATTTTCCGACTTAAAATCAAATCAAATCTTACGAAACGAACCTACAATAATACCTTTAAATGGTCTGAATTATAATGTGCGAGTTTCAAAATTATAAATTTGATTATAATTAATTAAATTTAGAAGATGAAGTTATGAGGTCAAACGAAAAATTGAGTTAATGTTAAACTTGGATTGGGTTATACCGGGTTAAATAATGCTTGACTAGTACCTAACGTGTGCACCTATGTATGCTAGGTAGAAAGGTCACGCCAGAAAGATACCTGACCGAGCCTCGAACGCACTTTTAATAAATTGTTAACGTTTGATATGTACTTGAGAGACACTCGATGGCACTTTTGGCAATTTACCCGTGCCTGATGCGCTCTTGAAGCTTGTACGTCACAATGTTTTGTTTTGGCGCTCAATACGCACCTGAAGGGCGCATATGCACTAGATTTTTATAGAAATCATGTCCGACTAATATTTAATTATTTTTTACAAAATTTGAAAAGAAGAGAGAGAAAGTGGAGATGAGAAAAGAGAAAAGAAGAAAGAAAAAGTTAGAGGAGGACATTTGAAGTAAATTCAAGGAAGATTTGAATAAATTTAAAGACAATACAGGTACATTACAAACCCATTTCTTTTATTGATGTTCATTCTAATCTCTATGGCATTTATCATTTCAGATACTCTTACATATTATATTTTGAGCATAAAATATTTATTCATTACATGCATGCATTATCCATCTTATTTTTCAGCTATATTATATAGAATCGGTGTCTTAACATAAGCATATTGTATTAAGTAGCAGGTTTTCTACAATACAACCCATGCATATTCAGAATTATGATTAAATGGTTCTTATATACTTTAAATTCACATATAATATTCTTGTGCATTTTAAACCTCTAAGTACATATTTTATGTTCTAAAATTTTATTAAATTGGACCTATATATTTGAGTATTATCCCTATGGTTTAACTCTACAAGTCGACATACGATACTAAACACTTCCATTGAGTTTTCCAGATCATTAAAATAAATACAGTCCATAAAATACAACCATCTAAGATTTTCTACCAGTTATTAATTTATTCATCTCTAAATGCTTCATACATTGATTGATGGCTAATCCATATTGATAGAAACATAATTATCATCACACGCAAAATAATGGTAATCGATATTCGATATCCCCTATGGGTAATATTTGATATTTGATAATGGACTTATACGTATAGAATTTACATATAAAAATTTACATTTGAGCTTTACATATGGTATTCCATACATGAGTTTTGGATTAGACTTTATTTTATATTTACATAGATATTTATATTTTTATAGAATAAAAAGTTTTGTAATTGTATTTTGTTGGAATAAAGGTTTTATACTATTCCATCAAAGAGGAAAAAATTTGGATATTTGTTATAGAGTCCTCTCAATTTGGTATTTTATTAAGAATTATTGTAAGAAATTAAATAAAACTAATATATTCAGACGTTCTAATATATTTAGATAAATTTAAGAATTACACCTATCATTTATGGGTACAAAAGGAATGTGGCATTTGAATTCATCTATGGAGAGGAATATATAGGTGGCTCCCCTATGGGTCTAAATAGTAGTAATTCGGTCTAAAATTACTGAAGTCCGTATAACCTTTTTTTAAATTTAATCTTTTGACCTTTGGTTCTCCTATTTGAATATATTTTAAAATTTTGATATTTTTACCTGCATCTGATTTAATATTCAAGACATTTGATTATGAAATTTGTAGGTTTTGGCTACTATTTGGATTTGTGATCTCAAACTTTGGTTTGTTTTGTATATTTGGATTGTTTGACATTCTCATTTAGATTATATACTTTATATACGAGATCATGTTTAAATATGTATTGAATTGTTATATTATCATGTTGAATTTTTAGCTTATTTAAAAATTTATACATATTTTATTGATTTTGTTCTTTCGCACTGATTCCTAGTCATATTGGTTTTGTTACATATATATATTCACTAATATTTGCTGAGTATTCAACTTTTAATTTTATTATTTTTAACTTCTTTTAGATTAAAGGGTTATGGACAGCTTGTAGGGAGTTTAGACGATAATGTTAAAAGAGATTTTGTTTATATTTTATAATTATTTGTTTTGTAATTAAGTTGTAGGTGTACTTGATATATTTTAATAACGAGAGAATGATAGATAAATTAATGTTAGAGTATTGTATTTTGATGGAGGCATATTTGGGATTGTTTTGATATTTGGATTGTGACATTTTGATTTATGTTAGGTTGTTAGTATGGTTTGTGTTATTTAAATTGCCTTTTTTTTGTTATGAATTTTAGGGTAAGTTCTGACCTAAAATCTTATAGGGCTTTCTTAAAGTACGAATATGAAAACCTCCAGTTAAAGAAGATAACATTGTCTCCCGACCGTTGTCCAAAAAACTTAAGTCAAACACACCAAAATCATGATGCCCTCTAACATGTTTGAGGACCAATAGCCATGTGTGGACAATGGTTTAAGTTACCTCCAGAGATTGGCATTGAAGACTATAATGTTTGGCCAGCATATAAACCAATATTTATATATGTGTGTGTGTGTGCATGCATAAATAATAAAAAGAGAGAAGAAGATTAATACAATATGATTTTATTCCTTTACAAGAAATAGTACAAGGTACAAAATTTTATTTTCGGGGAGGATTGCGATAAGGTTGAGAAGTTTTTGATAGAGGCTCCTAGGACTCCACATCATCCCTAGGACAGTATAGTACAATAGATCGATTTAGGGCATTGGCGTTCCTTGGATAAAAATAGAAGTGGGAATACTCGGAGCCACCATTTTTATAATGTCTCGACAAAGGCCAATACCATCCCAATATTTGTACTCCATTACCTGCCTAATATCATTTGGATTGATAAATGACCTAAGCTTACTCTCAAGTCTAAAGTTCTGGTCACGAAGAAAAGCTTACTTTTGCCTTGTCTCGGACAATTCGTGCTCAAGAGAAGATACACATTGCCCAAATCCGATCATGTAAGAAAAATCACAAGTCTCAAATCAACATATATCACATTTACAACTGATAAAATATAACTATAATAACAATCTCAATATCCTCATACCTAAAGAAAGTTTAGGAAAAATATAACTCCAAAAAAAAAAAATTTCTAACAAAATGAAATAAAATACTAGAATGTATTTTTAGAGTCTAAAATAAATACTCTCTTCGGTTGGACCTCATAATCTCTCATGCCGTAGCTGCTTATCCATCTCTAGAGTTACCCTTTTCTAAATCAAGCTACTCTGGAAGAAAGAAATAGTAAGAGTAAATCAAATATCTAACAAGTAATAATAAATAAAAAATAAGTAATAATAAAAAATATTATATATATATATATAATAAATGATATATGCCAAAAGTCATAACAAGAATATAATATCCAACATATAAATATATCCAATAGTCTGTATTTTGTCTTATCACGACTTAAAATTAAAAATAAGGCAGGTCACCAGGACCTTCTTGTGAAAAAACTTATAAGATTTACCAATAACATCTAAAAATCCTTAGAATCCAACATCATGAGAAATAAATGGATATCCTAATCTAAATATTAGTGTGAATGATCAGAATATCAAATAATAATAAATTTTATGGATTCCACTGAATTCGAATATCGTAAAATTTGATATATGAATTCTACCAAATATAACTTGTGAATTTCATTGAATTTTAAACTCAAGAGGTGTTAATAATAACGGGATATCACAAAAAAATTCTTAGTCATTATCCTGTCACCATGAATCAAAGGCCGCGTATTTACATCCCAACGATTCGGTAAGTGACATAAGGTTGTTTATGGTATCCGCACTACTACTATAGTCATCCAAGAGGTTGTACTTGTAGCATACTCATACGATCTATGATACCTATCGCCAGTGATATTCCTAATATTATCTCCTATAATTATTATATGGCTATAAGTATCCCTCCATAATAACAATATACCTCATCACCACGATAATATATAAGCCTATATTGGATAAATGTAGACCACATTAAGGTGTCGTAACCTCTCAATCGACTAGATACCTTAGTACTTTCATACGCTCTCATTAGCCTTAATCGTAGGAAGTCAATAACTTAAATACTCACGCAATCGAGTATGACATAAAGAAGACTTTACAATTATAATAATATAAATATTGTTCGGTGCTGATAAGGGCCATACACACGTAATCGAAGATAATGCAAATAATGTCATCATTAAGAAAGATGAAAAGTACCAAGGACAGTTTAAATATTCAAACAAATGCCATAATATTTTATTAAATCCTTCATATATAAAATTGTTTGCTGACATTGTGGTGAGCTTGAGTTCGAAGGTCGAGGTGACTTTGCATGGAGCGGAGAAAGTGAAGCTTACTATCGATGGGAAGTATGTATGGCAAGAAATATTGTGCCCAAGCACCTAAGATCACCACCTTCTCTGGGAAAACTACTAGCAATTGGGCTTAGTTCTCTGCCGTTCTAATGATTTGCGTTCTCTGTAAGAAAAGAATATGCTATTTATTAGCACTTGCTCTTAAACATTCAAATGAATGCTGAATTTGTACTGACTGCTTGTTTGTATAGGATTGGACAGCCTCGAGAAGGGTGTTGGAGCCCCTCCAATGCGCAAATGGCTGTTGGATTCAAAGTGATCAAACAACTCTCATTTTATTTTTAAAGAACAAAAATAATTTTTTATTTTTAAAATGTTAAATTATTAAGACATTCATATTATGTAAAAAACTAATAACAAAACTATAATGATATTTTCTAGAGTTTTTTAGAAATACACAAGGAAGGCCCTTGGATCTTGGATCCATGGGCCATTAGTGCGTGGAAGGGGCTCCTATGCATTTTTGTCTTGGAAGCCTTCTCATTTGGATAGCCTCATTCAAAGTGATCAAACAGCCCTCATTTTATTTGTTTTAAATATAAAATTGAGTTTTTCTATTTTTTTAAAAAATATTAAAATATTAATATTATATAAAAAAATTTTAAAAAAATTATCATCATATTTTAAATTGTTTTAAAAATACAATAAAGGTCCTTAAATCTTGAATCCAAAGGCCATTAGCACATTGAAGCCCCCTCATTTCGTCAGCCTCATGCCCCCCAAAATAGCACGGCAAAACTCC
>JAOVVI020017984.1:0-10475 GCA_028571085.2 Nepenthes alata | reverse complement strand
GCATGATGTCTTCTCTTTCTATTACTACAGTTATATTATATCATCTTATATTATACCTATTTGTACTAACCATATTTGACCAAGTAACACAGCTATAGTATGGGCATGGTAGTCATAGCATCGACCAGCAGTCCTCGTGTAGATTTTTAGTTTACTTGGTCTATTATTTTTACTTCTCACTAGGTATAGATTTTTTGTACACGAGTTCTATCTCAATGATGTATGAACCCGTACTTCACATGTATTTTTTTTACTTTATGTGTTTTGTCACGGAATTGCCAAAGGAAGAGATTGTTAAGGTCATTTTATGGTTGGCATATTCCATGACTATATTTAGTCATGTGTCGATGTCGGGTTGTGTTTATTGAAGTGTTGCATCATTGTATGCCTGTGGCTATCCGTTCTTGGATCATCTTCTGCCGCTCGAGCCCAAATTCTAGAAACTATCCGCTCACTGCTCGCCTACTTTTCACTCAAGCGCCGCGACAATGGTCAACTTTTTTAAATGGGATTTTCAAGCTTTCTATAAATGTTCTTCTTCATTTAGTTGCCCGAACACTTGCTGGGACTGCTGAATGACCTTGGAGCGACATCTAACTTGAAACATCACTCATTTTGTGTGCTCCATTTGTGAGCTTCCCTCCAATGATTGTACTTCATTGACAAAGTTTTCTCTCCACAACATGTTTTATCCTATACACCTCTTCCCGCCTGTTAACCTTCATGGCGATATTGGTGGCATGGACACTGGGTTCTAGCGGTGTTTGGTCCTTCAAGCGGTTCATATGAGAAGATTGACGTGAAAATCAGAAGGCGTCTAGTTCCGTTGTCGTGGGCAAATCCAAGGAGTTCATTGGTAGGAATCACAGGACGAAAGTAAGTCGGCAAAATTGCGCGTCTGTACCACCCGATCTACAAGTTGATTTTCATAGTGGATATCGTTTTTGACCATTAAAGCCTTGAAGATTTTTCTCGATTACCCTGGGTATTGAATTTTTCCTTCATCACCAAAAAATTATCTCTTTTTATTATTGCTTATTGTCATTTAGTTTTATGCATATTATTGTTATTGGCATCTAGATATAAATATTTTTTACGTATATTGGATATTTAATTTTGTATTGCTTTCGCTAATCTTGTACGGGGTTAAAATGTTATTGTATAATTTGGGACGAAATGTCCTTTTTTAATTTGTATCTGAGCCATACCCCGATCCGCGTCCCTCGATCTAGATGTATATGAGTGAATTGCTCTTCATTCCTCCCTTCTTTGATGGGAGTAACTATACCTAATAGAAGGTTCCTATGAGAGCCTCCTAAAGTCGATGGATGAGCGAGTGTGGGCTAGCATTCAAATGAGTTAGACACCACCCAGAAGTTTGACTAACGATGAACCAAAAGTTCTATTTTTGTGGTCAAAAGAAAAACTTGATGCTTGTAATTAGAATAGTAAGGAATTACATACTATTTTTATGGTTGTATCTCCCAAAGAGTTTAAACACATATCTATGTGTGAGACCGTAAAAGATGTGTGGGATATACTTGAAATCACTCATGAAGGAACTAAACTTGTAAAAAATTTAAAATTACAAATTCTAACTACCAGATTTGAAGAAATTCGTATGATAGATGATAAAACGTTCGATGATTTCTACATTCAATTAAACGATATTGTGAACTCTATATTTAATTTAGGAAAACGGATTCCTGAAAATGAAATTATTAGATAAGTTCTTAGATCACTTCCTAAACGATTTAAATCTAAGCCACCGCAATCAAAAAAAGTAAAGATCTTTATAAAATAAAGATTGAAGAGCTTGTAAGATCTCTCCAAACTTATAAATACATACTTCCATAGTCAAGAAAGCAAAAATCAATTGCTCTAAGATCAAGTAGGGAAGAGAGAAACCAGGACTCTGATGAAGAATTGTATAGCGATAACAATTTTTCCTTATTTGTTAAGAATTTTAAAAAATTCCTGAAGAAAGAATAAATCTTAATCAAACAAACCAAATGTGAATTCAAAATGATCACCTAGATCTAAAAAGAAAGACCGACGTGAAATTAAGGACTCCAAATTAAAAAATACCCAAGGAGTTCAATGCCATGAGTGAAAAGGTTTTAGCCATTATCGTGTTGAATGTTCAAATTTTAAACACCAACAAGGTCAAGCTTTGAAAGTTAGTGCAACATTAAGTGATGAAGAATACACTAATAATGAAAGATGTACTAAAGATGGCCATGTCAAGTATATGGTATTTATGATCTCAATGTATGAAAATGATGAATATTTAGAAGAAACTTTTAAACAATTTGATAACTCTGAGATCGAGTCAAAAGCTAAATTTTCTAACCTTCTGGATGCTTATGATAGATTGTTTAAGGAATACTTACAAATCAAAAAAACTAACGTCTCATTAAAGTATAAACTGACAAAACTTAAAAAAGACTGATTAGTTCTTAAATCTAAGTTAGATACAAAAAATCAAGAAGTTAAAAAGTTAGCTAACTCATTTACCAAAAAGATCAAGGTACTTGAATCTGATCTCGAAGCTACTTGCAATGATCTGAAATAATTTTTAAATGAGTCCAAGCAATTGGATCATATGCTCGGTTTGAAAAAATTCAGAGGAAATAAAACTGAGTTGGGTTATTCCGAAAAAGCCTTGAAAGCCCATATTAATCCAAAAACTGTATTTGTTCGAGCTACTTCCGTTCCAAGACAAAGCAGCGTAACATCTTCATATAGTAATCAACCGTCAAGAGTTTCCCCTCAGGTTCATACAAATTTTCAATGTTTGAAAAGTAGAAAAAACCTTGATGTTAATATCTCTTGGAAGCCACAGTACAAATCTAATGTTAATACTTTGTTTGTCCCAATGTGTGATGGGTGTGGCGCCACTGGTCATATTAGTCCCTATTGTCCTGTAACGTCTTTTTGAAATAATTTTTGGCAAATTTCAACGATAGAAACTCTCGTCAATTATATTAACCTTCTAAAAAATTAAGTGGCATATTTAACCAAAATTATAAAATGTGGTAAGAAAATATTGATCAAGAAGAATGAGTTCCATTACCCTTTGGTCATTCATGATAAAAAGGGAGAGTAGATTTCTATTCTTCAGGGAGATTGCTCCTGTTAAGGGGAGTTAGGGAAATTGTCTTTTCAAAGGGGGAGACCCTATGCTTGTTATTTTTGATAGGGGGAGACGGTATTATTTTTATTATGGAAAGATATTCTTATTTTTGTAAGGGGGAGTGTTGTGATGCTTGTGTTGCTCTTACTGATTTTATATCTTCTACTGCCTTGCCTTCATTCATTTTGATGATGCATGTTGTCTTCTCTTTTTATTATTACAGTCATATTATATCATCCTTTATTATGCCTGTTTGTACTAATCATATTTGATTAGGCAACACAGCTATAGTATCGGCATGGCAGTCACAGCATTGATCAGCAGTCCTCGTGTAGATTTTTATGTTTACTTGGTCTATTATTTTTACTCTCACTAGGTTTAGATTTTTATGTACTTAGGTTCTATCTCGGTGGTATTTGAATTCGTACTTCACTTGTATTTTTTTACTTTATGTATTTTGTCACGGAATTACCAAATGGGGAGATTGTTAGGGTTATTTTTATGGTTGGCATATTCTGTGACCATATTTAGTCATGTGTCGATGTCGGGTTGTGTTTATTGAAGTGCTGCATCATCGTATCTTCGTGGCTGTCCGTTCCCGGATCATCTTCTGCACAGCGCCTACCTCTTGCCTGATATTCACTCGAGCCCAGATTTTCGAATACCCATGCCTACTGTGCACTTGCTTACTGCTCGAGTCAAAATTCTAGAACCTATCCGCTCGCTACTCGCCTCCTTCTGGCTTGAGCACCGAGATTTTTGAGCTCTCTATAAATCTCGTCCTTCCTTTAGTTTCCCGTGCACTTGTTGGGACTGCTGAACGACCTTGGAGCAGCATCTAACTTGAAAAATCACTCATTTTGTGTGCTCCATTTGTGAGAAAACTTCCCTCCAACGATTGTGCTTCATTAACGAAGTTTTCTCTCCACAACGTGTTTTATCCTATGTACCTCTTTTCGCCTGTTAACCATCATGGTGATGTTGGTGACGTGGACACTGGGCTTCAGTGGTGTTTGGTCCTACAAGTGATTCGTGTGAGAAGATTGACGTAAAGATCGGAAGGCGTTTGGTTTCATTGTCGCGGGCAAATCCAAAGAGTTCTTTGGTAGATACCATAAGACGGGAGTAAGTCGACTAGGTTAGCGTGTCTGTACCATCCGATTTGTAGATTGATTTTCATAGTGGATAACTTCTCTGGATATTGAAGCCCGTAAATTTTTTCTCGATTACCGTGGCTATCAAATTTTTTCTGTCACCAAAAAAATTGTCTCTTTTTATTATTTCTTATTGTCATTTAGTTTTATGCATATTATTGTTATTGGCATCTAGATATAAATATTCTTTACGTGTATTGGATATTTAATTTTATATTGCTTTCCCTAAATCTTGCACGGGTTCAAAACGTTATTGTATAATTTTGGACGAAACTCCCTTTTTCAATTTGCAAGTTAAAAGTAATATTTTACCCTATCAATAAGGGTAAATATATATGACAGCCTACCTATGGGTCTTAAATAGTAGTGTATGACCTTTAATTGTATAGAAATATATGTAACTCAAGTTTTGATATTTACCTATTTGTTGATGAGACCACCACTAATTCTCGATCCATAGGTTTTACATGATTTGAGCATACTTAGATGATGTACGGTTTAAAGAAGAAATTTGATCATTAGCTTCAAAATATGTATGATATACTCATGAATTTGTGGCATTGTTTCTAATCTTAATCAAATTCTATTCTAGCATGTTGCTAGTGTATGTTTATATATGTTCAATTATTAAAGTTATATACTTTGTTAAGTAATTGACTCACTCTTACTTTAATTTTAACTAACCTTTTAAATCAGAGAGCTCGATACATACTTCCAGGTAGTTTTAGACTCGAAGAAGATTATTCAAAAGTAGTTTATGATTTTGGATTTTAGCTTTGCACTATATAATAAGAATAGCAGTTCTTTCATTAGTTTCAATTTATTTAGATATTTGTTATATCAAATCAATTGTGGTGTAATATGTTATCACTCGAGTTTGATTTTCAGTTCCATCCAACAGCTTTTTGGATTATAATTTATCCTACTCTGATTTAATATAGATACTTTTTCTTATGAATGATTAAGGTCATATATATCTATATTCGAAGTCACTTTTAGGTATGATATTTTGGATCCTATGAGTTGACATATCTTTATTCCAAATCTGTTTATCAGTTTATAATATTTATAATTGTATCCTAATGAAGTTTTGAGTTTTGGTCGGTGAATTAAACACATGAATTTTTTAATGATGGAATATTATATAAATTTCAAATGAGTAATGATTTAAAACCTGCTTAAATTTAATAAAAGATTAAAAAATTAATAAATATGATCTGAGGACCAGGGATATGAAAGAAGTAATATCATAGAAGTCATAGCAAGAGTGTCCTATTTGATTTGAGGATTTAACTTGGATAATAGTTTTGTCATAGGATTGAAAGATGTTTACTATGTAAGGTGGATTTAGACCAAGTTCTCGCCCAACAGCTTTTAGTCATACTTTTTGAGTTAACTAACACTCTTGCAATTATTATGAACTTGATGAATCAAATGTTTCGACCCTATCTCAACAAATTTATAGTGGTATTTATTGATAACTTCGTGATATATTCAAAGAGTAATGGGAGCATAAAACGTATTTGAGGATTGCTGTAAAAAAACTTTAGGAGAGAAGATTATTTGTGAAATTGTAGAAATATTAGTTTAGGCTCGAAAAAGTTATATTTTTGGGCCCAGTAATATCAAAAGGAGGTATTTTGGTCAATTATAATAAAATTGAAACTGTAATCAATTAGACCGACTCACATCGATGATCAAAGTTAGGAATTTTCTTAGATTGATGGACAATTATCAAAGGTATGTGGAGAATTTTTTGAGGATTGTTATACCTTTGACCTAATCAACTCAAAAGAAAGTGGAAATTGTTTAAACCGAAGAATGTGAGAGAAGTTTCTAGGAGCTAAAGGACAACCTAATAATAGCCCCAATTTTAGTGATTTCATAAGAATCTAGAGAATCTGTGATCTATTATGATGCATAAAAAATTAGATTAAGATGTGTCCTAATATAATATGGAAAGATGATTGCATATGGATCGAGACAATTAAAGATACATGAACGGAATTATCCGCCTCCTAATTTCGAGTTAGCAGTGGTGATCTTCACTTTAAAAATTTGGAGATTTTAATTTTACGGAGAGAAATTCTTAATATGTTAAAATCATAAAAATTTGAAATACTTATTCTCTCAAAAGGAGTTGAACATGAGCTAAAAAATGTAGATGAATTTTTTGAAAGATTATGATTTCAATATTTAGTATCAACAGGAAAAGGCTAATGTAGTACTAGATGCCTTGAGCTGCCAAACGGTAAACTTAGTTGCTCATTTGAAGATAAAAGAAATGAAAATATTGGATTGCTGAAAGAGTGTGATATTAAAAAATATTCCCAAGGTATGCAAATAAAATTGTCCTATTTTCAAGTGCAAATGAAAAGTTTGGAAAATATTAATAAAACTCAAATAAATGATCCGTTCTTAGTGGATATCACTAGTAATTTGAATAAGGAGTCAAGGGCACATTTTATTATATGAGTAGATAGATTCTTGAAATTGCTAGGGAGCCCAAACCCCCTTGTAAACACGTTAGCAGGGTGCCTGAGGTTCCTAATCAAAAATCATGAAGTATTGGTGCCTCTTGAGGGGACTAATTGGGGTTCCGCTCCTAGTGATTTTTTAGAAGGTAACTCCCTTGCTGCCTTTATCGGGGGAGGAGGGTGAGCCAGGGTTTAAGCATATTACTTGGGTGCTTTGAGTGGGCTCATGTAGAGGCTGTTAAGGGCTTGGTTGCCACTGCCCCAATTTTTGACGTTCCGTCGAGTGGTGCAGTATCCTATACATATTGGAGTATCTATAAGAGATGGAAAGGAGGTGGGCGTGCTCTTTGGTATGAGAACACAGAGCAGCATAAGGGCCAAGTTTTGGCCTCCTCTAGCACCTTCAAGGAAGGGGTCTACAAGTTATACCCTACCCATTTAGAAGGAGTTAAATGATTAAAATGTTTGTGTTGAAAAATTAAAGAGACCTTTAAAATAAGGGAGGAGAAACTTTTCATCAACCAATTTTAGCTTCAAGTTTGTGTAATTGTGGAAACTAAAATGCTTGCAAATAGAGCTCCCAAGATTGCTCACATTATAGCAGATATGTGGAAACAAGAAATGAATCACTCAACAAACTAGACATGACGCATGTGGGTATGATGGACCCAGATGAAGTGGATATCAATATCAAGCATGACAAAGATCAAATTGTCAACTACGAGATGGTTTCTCATGTTGACCCATTGTATTTTCTATTTATGTATAGCAATAATGGTATTATTGAGATACATCAATTATGGCACGTGTTGGTGGATATTGCTCACTCTATTCAGTCTTGCCCTGGGCTATTTTGAGTGATTTCAACACCCTTAGGAATACTCTCAAGTTTATCAGGGATATTGAATTTGTTAGGTAGACCACTAGTTGTGTACTGATGGTTTTGAACCAATGAGGATGTTCCTCAACATGGAGCAATAGAAGGGATAACTTTGCTTGCTCTATCCAAAAACATAACCATATTGTGATTAATGGCGGCTGGTTGTTGAGATGGCCAGTGCTTATACTTTATTCTCTCCTGTTACTTTTCGATCACTCTCCATGTGAGGTGAAGGAGAGGGTATTTCCTTCCCATTCTTATTTTTTTGGTGTGATCATTGGTGTGATGGGTTATCTAATTGAGGGCTTTTCAATGTTCAAACTAGTAACCAAGGTTAAGGAGTTACAGACTTCATTGAAAGTGCTAAATTCAAATTAGGGAGATATCTATGTTGCCTTTCTAAAGCAAAAGCTAAGTTGGAATATTGCTAAGTTGAACTCTTGCAAAACCCGCATTACCAGGCTCTGGTTGAGAAGGAGAAGGGGCTAAGGAGGTGCTTCATGGATGCCCAAGCTTTAGAGGTGTCTCTCGAAAGGCACAAAGTTAAGATCCATTGGCTTCAGGACAAGCATCGTTGCTCTAGCCTCTTTTTTAATAATGGTGAAGAAAAAGAACAAAAGAATGATATCATATTTAATTAAGGATGATATCTCTTCTATTTCTAGTTTGGATAAAGTTAAAGCTGAGACTATATCCTACTCCCTGAAGATCCTAGGGAGCTCGCAAAGGAGTTGGCCTCGGTATCCAAAGGCTATTCAACCTTTCATTCTTAATAGGATTCCTCTAGCTCTGTGTTGCCCCTTGGTTGCACCAGTGAAAAAATATGAGATTAGAGATAGTTATTTTAGTTTTGTGGATGATAGAGCATCTGTGACGGAATGATTTTTTTTTTTTTTTGTCATCAGAAATTTTCGTCATTATAGAAAACAAAAATCAAAGCCTAATTAATAACCTAAAGTACTAAGAGAAAACGGACAGAGATTTTCTAAAATTGGGCTAAATTAGAATACAAATCCTACTTATAACCTACAAATATACAGAATAACATCATAATATCCATCAATATGTATTTTCATCACTGACACAGGATCCACAGATGTCGTATAATTCTCTACGGCTTACATTCAATAATTCATATACACTATACTAATAGTTCAGAATAAGAGATGTCGTATAAGATCTATATAAAATCCATAAAAACATATAGTGAAAATTGAACTACATACCTGCGAAAGTATAAATCTCTATTTCATCACATACATGACATGCATTTCATATACAGAATCCATATACACAAAATTCATATACAAAATCCGGTATTTACATTCAATTATCTCTTTCCAAGGTCTCCAAAATAACTTCAAGTCTGCGAGGGACTTCAGGCTAGGCTTTAGCTTACTCCTTCTCGTCAGGCACTAGCTCTATTATCTCATTTGGAAGAAAAAATAGTAAAATAGTGAGTTAAAACCCAACAAAATATCAAAACATATAGAATATAATATTTTATGCAGAACATAAAAGCAGACGAACAGTAACATGAAAATATTCAAGAATATAAAAGTACATGAAAACATGCAGTAAATCCTATCATGCAAAACAGACGTATAAACATACAAAATCAAGAAAATATTTAAGGGCAGAAAAGTGCATGAAAACAGAAAAGGCACAAATCAATATAATCAAGTTTTGGGAACCTTAAATCAATAAAACAAGCATCAGAAATCAAAGCCGGAATTAAACTTATAAATTCTAGAAATTTTCTTTTTACTATTAGAAAAGAACTCAACCAGTAGACCCTACTAGTAGAGGGAGTGAATAATTGAGGATAAATTGTATTCACTCCACACAATCTAATGCAAAAAATAGGAACAGGAGATCCCTTCTCATTGAATCTAACCCTTCTCATAGGATTCAGTACAAGGGTGCCGGCCAGTAACAATAACTACCTTCTAGGTTAGCGCCCTGAGGAAGGACAGACCACGTATAACTCTATAGACAGATTATCCTCGATTATCACCATAACATTCTAAGGTATGTCAAAAAATCTAACCTGACTGTATATCAATCCTGAGTCCTAATTAACAAAATTAGAAACATTTTTCTTCCTATTTCTTAATTGAAAACTTATCAAATTTCATAAGTCAATCAGAGTTTCACAATAACCCTTCAGTATGCTTCAGAAATACACAGTAATTTATCAGTATAGTTTCATGTAACCTTTTTAGATGAAAATCATACCATGGGCAATAAACTTCTACAAATTAACATTTACATTTCAAAATTTAGGGAGTTTAAACATCAAATCCCAAATTTTCATTCAAGAGTATCATGCGAAGTTTTTAAACTTAAATCAGACACTAAATACATATTTATTCAATAAATAAATGCCAAATATCAACATATATATACATAATCATGCATTTTAACCATAAAATCCCAAATGTTTTGAATTAGGTTTGAGGTAAATCTGTCAGGACCAAAATCAAATGCAGAAACTTAAATTAAATATGAAATCGAAACTACAACTCACAATAATCATGCATAATTATAAGGTTTAACCATAAACTTATAGGAAATATACATTATTCATACAAAACATGGGGAACAAGGGTTTTTTGAGCATAAACATGAAGATGGAGATATCAAAACACCGTAAAAACGAAGAACAAGGTTGGAGATATACTTGCCTGAGCTCAATCTACCACTATTTTTACTTGGATCGGAGTGGAACGGCAGATTTCCTCTCTTTCTTCCCTTTTCTTCCTCTCCCTTCTTCGTCGTGCTCTCCCAAACCCTCCCCCAACTCCCCTTTTTATAAATGAAATGAG
>JAOVVI020017983.1:0-10476 GCA_028571085.2 Nepenthes alata | reverse complement strand
AACCTAATTAAAAAATCAAATTCTATATTATAATTGTTACTAATCTCAAGAAGATCATATTGAATCATAATCTTATCTTCTTGAATATGGAGAAGTTGCTAACTTCTAACTATAATCATAACCTTTTAGATTTGAAGTTTTATGATATAGTCACCCTAATTTTAATAACATGGATAGAAAATCTTTAAATTTCAGGTCTGATAACTCTTACTTCAAATTGGATTAGTTGAAGGAATAACTCTGAGGATGGAATAAGGATGGGAACTTATAACATTTAAAAAACTTTGTGTAGAATTGACTCCACAAGATTAAGAATTATTGAAGAAGAGCTATTGATAAAGTACAGTGAAATTCTAGATCAAAAAGAGATTTTTCGTATTCCAGAAGCCACATCTTATTTTTGAGGATAATATCATTCTCTTCTCTAAAGCTACCAAGCAACAAGTGAAGTTTGTCATTGACACGATAAGAAACTTCTAGCAAGATGTTGGACAAAGAATTAATAATGAAAAATCACAAATTTTCTTATCCCCCAAACATAAAAAAAGGAGAGCATCTAGGACTTCTGATCCCTCTATACTTTCAGAAGGCCACTTAGATAAATATCTTGGAATTAGACTCTTCAATGGTAAAATCAAGTAGCAGCATTATGGATAACTATTAATGGAGTGACTGAGAAATTGTTAGATTGGAAAGCAAATTACCTCTCGATAGCAGGTAGAGCCCTCTTGACACAGACTATGGCCCAGTCTCCAACCCTTTACATGATGCAAACTCGTATATTACCAGCTATGAGCATGAGCTGGATAAAATCAACCAAAGCGTTTTTTGGGGTCCTAAAAATCTCCACTTGGACAATTGGGAGGAAGCATGCAGCTTAAAGAAAGAGGGAGCCCGGGGCCTAGATTTGCCCAGGCTACTAACTTCACTCTTCTCAAAAAAGTATGCTTGGAACTGCAAAAGGAGAGCAACAAACTTTGGATACAAGTCATTGTTAGAATTAATTACTTATTTAAACCGTGAGGAAACACGAAATAGATGATAGCATGCACACAATAAATAATCACAAATAGTAAATGCACGATTTTTACGTGAAAAACTCCCTATAAAATGAGGGAGAAAAATCACGGGACACGAAGTCTGAAATTTTCACTAGCAACAGTCGATCGGCTACACAAATTCCAAATCACAAGAATTAATATCAACTTGCTTTGCACAACCCGTACAAAAAATATAAAGAGAAAGAGTAGAGATAAAACCCGACATATGTTCTTCTCAGCAGCAAGAACTTCGTGCGTATGATTACTGAATAATTGAACTTGATTGAAAACCCAATCGGAGGCTTAAATCTTCCTCTTCTCCTTCTTCGCTCTCTTTTCTCTATTTTTCTTCTCTGGAACAGCGCTCAAAACTGATTGAAAAATTACCTAAAATGTAAAGTGTGCATTTTATATAATAGGCACGCACTCGAGCGCCCATCGAGTGTGCATCGGGCGCAGGCCCGCACTCGAACGCCCTTTGGGCGTACAGCGAGCGCCATGCTACTGGAATTTTGGTTAGAGCAACATTCAGGCGAGCAACGAGCGGGGGCTTACTGAAAACGTGAGTCGAGTACCCAACAGGGACAACTCGAGCCTACCTCATACGGTGAAAATATTTACCTCCATCCGTCACAACAAGTGGGTATGGGCTCACACGAGAGTGACCCATAACCCAACATCATTTTCTTATTATTTTGATCATCTCAAAAATCTCCTCTTTTTTTTTCTTTCATTCTGAACGATATCACTCTCAGTGAGTAGGAGTTGTCTGTACATATTTCTTTCTTTGTGTAAGTTTGCATATTCTATATATTTACTTATGAAATTTTAAATTATACATGACATGTTTATAAGTTTATGTTGTTTTATGATTTTTGATTGTCATATTTTAACATATTTTTGATATATATATATATATATGTATATATAATTATAAAAATTATATGCCTTATTGAGTAATTGACTCATTTTTATTTTTATTTTGCTAACCCTCTTAAATTAGCAGGTTCGAATTACTTACAAAAGTTTGGATTGAGAAATTTCCTATTTGAAGAGTTAGATTAAGATTTTAGATCCATTATTATTATTTAGAAAGAACAATTGTTTCTGGTATTAGTTTTGGCTATTTAGATTTTGTTGTAATGTAAAAAATGCTGACGTGTTATGTTGGTGTTCGAGTCGATTTTGGTCTTCTTCTTAGTAGTTTGGTTGGGTTTCAAATTTTGAGTATTTTGATTTTGCGTGGATAATTTTCCTTATGTATTTTTGGGATTATATGCTTTTGGGATTGGAATTATTTATAGGTATGATATTTCGGGTGTTGCGATTTGATATATTTTTATTTCGATTCTTTTGTTTGTATTTGATTTTTCATACTCATATTCGATGTCTTATTCTATAGTTTTATTTTACAATAGAATTTTTAAATTTTAAGGTTTAAATCTGATTTAAATTAATTTCAAAACTAAAATAAGAACTGTAGTTTTTGGACGCAACAAGGTTCATACGATGGATGCTCGAGCGCAAGAGATTCTCCAGCAATATTATCATGAGCATTTGAAATATACTATGAGTAACAGTTTCAAAAATATAGATAGATAAAAAGAATAATAAGATTATTGTCATCCGTTTGAATCCTAAATCTTATTCTAAATTTCATCATCCGTGGATGTATTGTTTCATTTGTTGTTTTGAATGTTTTATAGGTAATTTATCATATAACTCTTATTTATTATTATATTTGTCTCGGCTTGCTAATATTATGATAAAATCAATAAATGTATTGGAATTTGTGTAACAGTTGTTACAATCTTAGTTGATTTTATACAAACTCAAAGTTTTGGGATTTTACTCAATCTATTTATTGGGGTTTCCATTTAAAATTTTTGTGTCTTACTTACTTCTGTTTGTATTATTGTTGTGATGTCATTTATCTCCGCACATAATAAAACAAATTTAGAGAAAGCTAATCGGGTGGGTGGGGTTTACTTTCGATATTAAGTAGGTGAGTTTGGAAGCCATTAACCCCAACATTTAGTCAGCCAACTGTAAAAGCAGGCACCACAGCCCACCGGTGACAGCTTTATCAAACCCCACCCAAACCTAGAAAAAGCCTTTCCACTTAATACGACCCTTTTACAATATTTAACAACTCTATTCCATCAATAAAAAGAAGAAACTAAAAATAATAATAAAATAAAATAAAAGGGGCCCACACTCTACCTTACCTATATAAAAAGATGATTATAAAGGAGTTGCTTGTAAGTTATAGGAATGAATACTGTTTCTCACCTAAAAATGGGGAGGCCATTTAGGAGGAGATTAAATGCATAAAAGAGTGAACTGGCATGGGCGGTCCTTTTTGCAGGTGGCAACAGTATCTGAAACAAGGGGCAGCACAGGAAGGGCAGAAGCTCTTACTTTGAAAATACAATGCAATTTCTAAGCAGAAGATAGCACATAAACAACTGAAAATATGACAGCAAATGGACCACCTGAATTTAATCCTTACCTCCATTTTTAAAAGGACCAGTTTCCTCCACTTCTCGTCTTGCCTCTGTCTTCTTATTTACACTATAAGCACCTACAAGGTTACACCAGCCAACGACAGCAAATTGGCCAACATTTGAAATTCAAAATAATAATAATAGTAGCAATAATTTGAAATTCGGATGGAAAATTGGAATCCTCATACATCCTAGTAGCATCGAATATCCAACATGCCAGATCAGGGTTCTTTGGATTGAATTATAACCAGGGCTCCGGAAGCAAGCCTGTTAGATGAAACCAAACTGAAATTTCAGCCAACATTTACTGAATATTTGTCGTCGAGATTATTGAGAACTTGAGATGGAATTGATACTTAACTTTCTTTGATTTTGATAATATTTTCCTTCTCTTCTCTGAAAGAATCTAGGCTCTTGGATGGTTTCTTTCCTGAGAAAGGATCTGCTATTCTTGCACTGCCGGCAGCCGATGCTTGGGGAGAAATGATATGAGGCTCGTCAACTCCCTCAGTGGAGATTCGGTGTTTTTCTGAATTGGGTGATCTCATTGATTTGCATCTTGGCTGCTTGCTTATCGAAGCTTTGATTGACTGTGGAATGCACCTGGACCGTGCTGATGGTGTCTCTTGGTCGTCTGCTGAACCCAATTGCTTACTAGTCCTGCACGTCAATTGGATTTTTCTACTTCAGAGCAATAGGGGAATAAGAAATTTCTGCCATTATTAAATGATAGGCATGAAATGTGTCAGAAAATGAAACCTAGGTAAGAAACATTAGCACTGGTAAACACAATCTATCCATTGAATGTCTCACATACTCCAAACCAATTCTTCCCAATGCTTTTTTAATCAGTTTCTTCCAATTTAAGGCTAAACAAGGCACTAATGAAACTAACAGCAGAGGCATGAACAGCCGACTTCTATGTAGAGACCCCCTGAATCTGATCATTCCATATGCCGCTCAGCACCCAGAAACCCACACGCACTAACCCACCTGCTTCCATAAAAGGAGACTAAGCCACCCATTGTAGATGTCACAACAGTATATGGTACCAGGGGAAATTGAGTCTGGAAAGAGTGAAATAATAAAATCAGTCATCATCGTATTCCACTCACGTCACATTTTTTCCACAATTCACAACCACAAGTCCTGTGACGGTTTGCCCAAAAATGTACACCTACGTTGGGTCATATTATCACAAGACATTCAGCAAAGCCAACATGCACTTAATATTGAGCCATAGCAAGAAAGTTCACAATGAGACAGTTCATGAGGATGAGAACTTACTATCAGAACTAAATTTCCTCCCCCGCTTGTCATTTTATGAAATTCTTACAAGCATAGTTGTGAGGATTGCTAAACCCCTCCCCCTAGAGGGCCGGAATCAAGATATGGGCTACACAATTTCAATAAGACCAAGAAATATATATAATTGGCAACATGTAGAATAAGAAAATTTTTTAACCAAAACAGGGGAAAAAAAAGGAATAAGGAAATTTCCAGAACATCGACAAGAAATTCAACAATCAGAGTATGTGTATGCATCTTCCTAAAAAGTTTTAATATCTGCTGGTAATTGATCTATCCCTTAATAAAAAGTGGATGAAGAACAGCAATTTTCAGAATCATTTCAACAATCTGACAATCAGTGGGACATTGATAATTTTCTTTTAAGGATTAAAAATAGAACCATGCAGATGATAGCTGAAGACAGAAGAGGAGACAAGAAGTGGTAGAGAAGGCAGAGTGAAATGGGGCCACTTAAAGAGGGAAGAATTGAGGCAAGGAACCACTGATTGTTTGGTGATAAAGTGTCATTGGTATATCAAGAAGGCAATGGTAAAATGGACTGAGCAACGCAAACTCTGATGGCCCAGATTCTTATCAATGACTTTTCTTTCCCTTTTCAAGTTTTACTCAAATTTGTATTTTTTAAATAGATAAATGTGCCGCCCCTGAGTCCTGTGCTGACTTATACTTTTTTCCTGCCCAACTTTTTGATTTTACTCATCTACTAGCAGATAAGAAATAGACCCTGGGATACAATTCATTCTAAACGGTTTGGTGCACTCTACTGAAAGGAATGAAAACGGCTAACACATACTTACACATTAAGCATGTATATTCTTGTAATGAATAAGGTAGTAAATAAACGTCCTATAATCCATTCCAAATTAGCTATTAAAAACAAACCATAATAAAAAATAGTTAACAACCTCTCCCTCCCCCCCCAGCGGTGGGTTAAATGTATTTTGGCCAAGCATTATATCAAATCCCAGTCCAATCACACCACGATCTAAACATCCTGTGATCTGGGTGAAAATTCCAAGTCATACTATGAGCATACTAAAAGACATGGGACCAGCAATGAAAAAATAGTATCACCAGTTCGAGTGGTTTGGCAGTTAGGGTACCATCATGTTCGAAAAATTCAGTGGCTAAGATGAAAATATTGAGAAGGGTGTGTGGTCATGCAAGGAAAGAAGATCCATAATGATGTTGCATATTAAAAATTGGGACAGCAACAACAGAAGACAAAATCCGAGAAAAGCATTTGAGTTGATTTAGTCATGTGAAGCAAAACCACCTAATGTGTTTGTTAGGAGTGAGAGCTTGAAGGAGACTCCTTATAGAAAAGGTAGATGATAAAGACCAAAGAAGAGTTTGAAGGATACCATTAGGAACTTGCCAATGGATTTAATGGATGACATAGCCTAATTAGCCAACAACAGTTGAACGGGAGTGAAGAATCTTGTAGCTGGGCCCACTTAGTGTGAAATCACATTTTGGTTTGAATTTGGTTCGTCAATTCAAGGGGGTTTAAAGTTAGAATAATAAGATAAAGCAGTAATTGAAAGATAAACTCCAAGATAACGATGTTTGAATACATTTACCTGTCTGCATTGTACGAGGAAAATTGGTTCAAGGAAGTACATCCATCTCCTCCATCCTTGAGCATTTTAGTCTCAATCAGACTTCCACTGAAATAGTCCTTATCTTTCAAATTAAGGTCCACTAGTCTCTTATTCTCGGACAAGCAGTCAAGTTCTCCCAACACTACTGATGTAGAGTACAGTGGAGAGGGAAATTGTAAATGAGAAAATGTTGGCCTGTATGTTGGGATAAGGCCAAAAATATGATCTTTTACAGATATTGACCCACACGAAATCAACTGCATCAGCAAACTTGAAGCTTTCAGCTTTGTGTGGGATGGCATCTGAACATCTTCTTCTTCAAGTATTCTGGAACTGTAAAACTTATTTGCATCGGCTGTAATTAAAGACTCCAAGGTCTCAGTCTTCCGTCCAGATGAAGATTCACTGGAGGACGACAGCGGTGTTGAAATAGAATTCCTACATATCTGAGAATTTTGTTTTGACTGTTGAATATTATTGTGGAAGTCCCCATAGCGTTCACCATCTAAAGATCCATCATCCGTAGAAACACCGCGGGTACAAGTTTCTCTAGATTTTTCTTTCCCTACACTTTCCTCTGTCTGTGTTGCAGCATCGGCTGCTCCTTCGTTGTTATAAACCTTATACTCAGTTAAGCTTAGGGAACCACCCCATGAAGAGGGGTTTCCTACTCTAGACTCGGGGGAAACACCAGAAGAACCTGAACGTTGAGATGGAGAGACCTCATCTTGAGGATGATGCTTTGTCCCTTTACCATTCAGACTTGATGAAGAGGATGTCTCTTCTTGGCTTCTAGAAAAAGGTGGCTCTGGCAATTGTTTTACATTCTGCACCCTAAAAGCAGCAGCTGGACTGTAACGGCCTGCATTCACAATTTCAAAATGCTAGAGCTGTTGGTCATAGCTTCTAAGAAAATGTATGTAACACCAACGGGAACACGGAAGTAAACACTCTTCAAAACCTCAATTTTCTAGTTCTCTACATCAAATTGCAAACAGACTTGCAAAAAGCTCCATTTATTCGGTCAATGCAGAGAATTGGACATTCTATTATTTGATGATAGATTTTCTTTCATTTTCAAAAATGCTTTTATCAACCAAATAGATTACCTGAATAGGAATCTTCAAGGATTTCAGAACCCTTGAGGACATATTCATTTCCGTGGGCAGGGACAATAAGGTCATCTTTGCAGAGATCATGCCATACAAATCCATTCTTGTAGCTCCTACATCAAGTTGTGAAAATGATAATTTAGCAACCAAATAACTAAGCCAGTTCAATTGCAAAGGAAATGAGAATAAACAAAATAGATTCTGCTCAGTGCTCACTCTCAAATTGACTCACAAGATGTTCAGGATTCATAATTCCATTTTTCCTTCGTATTATAAGAATTTTAAAAATCCACAAAACAGTCAGTGCAGTATATTACCTCTTACAGGACCATGAATACATAGAATCCATTCCTCTACCTCTCAGAATATTAAGTCTTTCGATCACATCTGCAAAACAACAAACAGATCAATGGCTTGAAAACAACCAGAAAATTGCATTCTAAGTCATTTATTTACCTCTCAAATAAAGTCCTTCAGGCGACGTGAGCGGAACTTCGATGAAATGGGGATGCTCGAGCTGACGGTTCGAACAGAGATAGTAAACAACGGGGACTTTACGGTTCTGCACATACTTTGGCGACTTCTCCGTCCACACTTTTGCTCTTTCTGGACTTACTTGCCTGTACTTCTTCATCCTTCCTTCCATTTTCTTGTTTTCTCTTCCCAAAACTTCTTCTAACCCTGACGACGACTTATTCAAATTATATGCCTCGACAACTAAAAGCTTCACATCTTCGAGATGACAAAACAGTGAAACAAAAAACATACTCAAATCAGCAATTTTTTATTACGAAGTTTGTCTGATTTCGCGGAGATTTAAGCAATTAGATAGAGCACATAGAATCACAAACTGTCCTGGAAAACATAAGATCGCCAACAGAAAAAATGCGGACAGAAACAAGAAAAAGCAACAATGTAACGAGAAGAAAAAGTCCATAAGTAAGAGAAATATAAGATCAGGTACAGCAATGCGATTTGGTCTCCCTGAGTAAGGAAACGAGAGGCAATTCCTGACATACACTTACCTAAGTAAGAATTAACAATGGGAGGCATATTCTGTTTCTAGTAGTAAAAATTGAAAAAGTTATAGGAGAAGCGAGAAAATAGGCAAACAGATTGAGAACAGAGATGTGACCTGAGAGAGGGCAGGTTCCTGCTCAGCTCTGAATCGCCATAACCAGATGCGATTGAGAGAGAAGCGATGGTGCTGAAGAAGCAGAGAGGAAGAGAGAATGTTGACAGCTTCCGGAGAAAACGGGAGCAGCGACAAACTAGAAGAAGAAGAAGACGCGATCGAATGACCACTTGCTTGGCCTTTTTCACGCTTGTTAGTCGATAGGGAGCTTCATCTCTAGCATAAATAATAATGCTCATTGTCTATATTATAATTATTTTTAAAAAAAAATAAATAATTATAACTTCATTATTTTTTAAAAAATAAAAAATTAATTAAAATTAATTATTTTTTAATTAATTATTTATCTTAAAAAAATGAATCAATATTAAAATAATACATAACTGACCAGATAATTAGAATCGGAAAACCACGTGCTTTAATTGACCCAATTAACCTCTCATTTTTGCACATCCGAGTTAATCAACTGCTAATTACAATTATTATTCACAAGTGGCACCATTAATTGCGCTTAACATGGATAACGGTACCACTGACACAGTATCAGGACAAGGCCATATATAAACATAAATATTTTAAGAATTTTTTTATAAATTGTATTATCTACTCACACTGCTGGATGTGCTATTTAAATAAATATTTATAACATTTTTGAAATTTATTTTTCTAATATTTGTTCATTAATTTATCAATATATAAAAATAAATAAAAAATATATGTATAATTTACGAGTTTAAATCTGCACAACTCAAAATTAGAAGCAAATCAAGCACAGACAGAAAGAAACCCAACAGCACAAAATCAAAAAAAAAAACAATAAATATAAATTTTATGCCAACTAAGTCGGTGCACGACAGTCTGAAAGCCAAAAAATGCCCAACCTAAGGACAAAACATACAAGGGAAGAAATATTTAACCGGATTTTTGTCACCATAGAATTACTCTAATGTGCAATAATATAGCTGTTGGGAGAAATTGAGTATAAATGGATAAGTCTAAATTTACTCACGGATATACTGGCAAATAAACAATGAAAGACATTATGATCGGTTAAATATGTAGATCGTGTAGGCTTCAGCGGCCGTGAGCCAAGCCGCTTGTCAGCCGGCTTCATCAGCCGCTTGAGCCGTCGCCTCAGCCGATTCACTTCTTCCCTTCGATTCATCTTCACGACGGCTGATCTCCTTCTTCCGTTGCGTTCAATTGATTGTTGAGGTATTAGTGGTCCATTTAAGTGATGATAACTTTTTCATTACTGTGCTCATCAATCTCGGCCGGTTGTTTATTGATAACGCTCGAGTAAGGCATTTGATTGATTTGCTTTATAAATTATGCATTCTGATTTTGTCTCTGGCATCCCACTTAAACAATACACCATCTGGAAGAGTAAGGCGTGTCCAGAAGCTCAAAATCGGTTCGAATCTCAGAGCCCGAAAACAGAGCAAGTAAATAACCGGAGGTATAAAATTTGATCATTTATTCCGCTTTCGTGATTGTTTAAGCCACATTATATGCATACAGATCGTAGTTATTGAAAGAAGTCTGAACACTCTTGATTTATAATGCTTCCTTTCCGATGCATGCATAATCCCTATGAATGCTTGTTGCCATTAGTCTAGCAGTCGAGGATGCCCGAGTTTTTTTGCAGATACTCTTCCACATATCATTTGTGAATCGGTGGCTAAAGTAATATGATTATAAATTTCATATTGTAAAGTATAAAATTAACAAATACTACAGTTATAAAATTTATTAATCCAACATTTA
>JAOVVI020017982.1:0-10476 GCA_028571085.2 Nepenthes alata | reverse complement strand
ATAATCAATTACCTTTGCCAATAATTTAATAAATTATTAATTTAACAAATAATATAAGATATTTTTCATCTTTTACTAAAAGTAATGAATTATTTATTAATCACTCTTCTATCTCTATATATTTCTTATTATTCCTAATAAATATATCCATATATAAATTATTATTTAATTATTGGATACATATTAGTAGTATTAAAAGTATAATAAATTATACATAAAGTATAATGGATGTCTTTGAAGGGAATCTCTTGGAGGGAGATGGGGATTGTTTGGATTGATCCTTGAGAAATTATTTTGGGCACCACTTGGGATGATGGAGGGTTGGCCTCCTTCAGATAGATTTTCTCTGGCCCTTTCTCTCTTTTTTCTTTTTCCTCTTTCTGGAGGCTTTCGGCCGTTTTACCTTGCGATTTTCTCCCCCTTCTCCTTTCTCCTCTATCCTCATTGGGATGAGGTCTTTATATAGACGGAGTCCATAATTAACCGTCGGTGATAACCGCCCATCACACTTATCCATAACCAACCGTCGAAGATAACCGCCATCGGATTGGATAAAATGGTTTTGAACGATTTTCTAGACTGGGTATATTATACCCATCAAGGGGTGAAGATGACAAGCATAAAGGTGACTGGTACAAATAAAATCTAAAAATACATGTGAGTATCTATATATTTAAAAACTATATTTTAATATATATATATATATATTTGTTGCATAATAACATATAGTTGATTAATAAAATAGCATATATTTACTCATCACCCTTTTGCATATTTTTTTATTTAATTAGTTTTTCCACTAGCCCATTTGGCTAATAAGCTTGGCATGGCCCAGCCTGGCCCGGCCCGACCTAAATCATGACATGATACAATCTAAATTGGGTTTAGTGCTGTGCTCGTCCAAGAAAAGAAGACAATAAATATCTTATGAATCAGTGTTAAGTTGATATGATTTATTTAATATTATTATAATAAAAATTTATATTCTCATTTTATTTAAATGTAAAATATTAATTAAAGATTAAATTATGATTTAAAATCTAATCATGATTCCTCTAGCCACTCTAATCAATGGTCTTGACCTCCGCAATTTTTCTAACTTCTTAATACCGAATATAGGGGCAATGGAAGAACTTTAACATGAAATTTCAGTCCATTTCCAAAATAAATAAAACGTGAAATGTTTAATATGCAAAATAGTATATAAATTTTAACCCAATCGTAATATAAATTTAATCTTTGTGTTTTATTTATTTTATGTAAGGTAGATTTTAATTCTAGAATAACACATGTTGGATGAGTTGGTTGATTTCAAAAAGAAAAAAATTACAACAAAAAAAAAAAATTCATTTACTTTGTAATTTTAAGATATTCTGGTTTAATAATTAAAGCCATTCTATAATTTTTTAACAACCAGAATTTATATTTAATAATTGATATTTTACATATTTTGTGTCAGTAAAATTAATATATTTATTACTCAATTATAATAACTTAATTGACTAAAATCTGTTCTAATTTTATCAAATCTAATTTTAGTGTTAGATAAGAATGGTGGGAAATTTTTCATCCATTATATTCTTTTCGTCCCCCAAAAAAAAATAGAAAAAAAAACATTTTCTCATACCCCCTAAACACTAAAAAATACTAAATAAATATATATATTTATTTATTTATTTATTATTTTTTTTCCTTCCAATAAGCTATTTGGTTATCTTGTGGCTAACAAAGCAAGCCTGAAACGAAGGGCAACTTCAAATCTGAGAGACATAATACGCATCCTGAACAACCAAGTATGGAGAATCAGCCTATACAGAATTCATAAACAAAAAGGCCTCCCAAATTTTTTTTTTTAACCCTTTTGCCGTAAAATTGACCAGATAACCATAAGATTTTCACATCTCCAACCATTTTCCAAAGGAAAGAGGAGAAAATAGAGAGGTAAAAAACACTAAGAGATGCAGTTTACTCAGCATCACCTACTGCTGATGAACAAAATGGACCCATTTTACCTCTTTTCTTCATCGTCCCAAAGGCAGACATTGCCCCATTCAAACTTATTTCATTGTCTGGAAAAAAGCCGAATAGCCAAGTCGAACCAAACACACCTACTACATGCTCAGCTTTCCATCAAAATGGGCGGAGAACAAATCTGCCATTAATATCTGCTATTACTCTCTTGGATCAAGTATGAAAAACGATGGAAGAAATTATAACCTCAGTGTGTGGAGTCAGCTGCATTAAATCCAGAGGGAGCTCCATCAGGCGATGTTGCTTGAGGCTCAGACGGTGTCAACATCTTCGACGGCAAGCCCAGGATGAGTTTCGATGTGGGTTTCAACTTTTTCAACTGTGCAAGATAAATTAAGCACACTTAGTACAATGAACAATTAAATGCTTGAATCTCATACGGTCAGTGTTTCAGGTTACCCACATTACGGGCTTTGGGGATGATAGATCATACTCTGGGTAACCTATGATTGTAGAGAGTCCTTGTGGTTTAAGCCTACAACTTTCATGTTATAATATAAGAATATTATCATTATGCTGAGGATCACGTCATTTTATCCAATCACAGTCGAAAAAAGGGGGCTCCAAGTTTTCCACATTGCAGCCTCTACGGAACATAGATTATAGTCAGCATTATCTATGATTATCGAGAAACCGTTTTCGTAGTTTGAACCTATATAATCTCATGTTAAAAGAGCACTATTGTCTTGCTAAGGAGATAATCTATGTTCATCCACTTACCCTAAGATACACGCCAACACACATGGCTCAAAGTCAGGACTCAGAACTCATTCTGCCAACAGAGGTCATCATGAAAATTGCTAATTCAAATTAAACACAACAGAAAATGAATTCCTTACCGTCTGACAGAAAGAATTTATCTCCTCCTCTGTAAGGCCTTCATCATCTCCAGCATTGGGATCCCACCCCAGAGATCGCATAAACGCAGCCTCTTCTTCCTCATTTGTCGTGTGGCAAAAGCTCAGTTCATGAGCATCACCATTGCATTGCACCTCACCATCAATCTTCGTGTACGGGCTCACTAAGTCACCAGCCATATCTTTATGTTGTTCACCCAAATTCTCAGCTTTAACAGAGGAAACAACGGCACCAGAATCAGCACTGACAGATGTGCTGTTCATAGATTTCTTCCTCACACTGTTGAAGAAATCAGTTCGGCTCTGAACTTGTGGTTTGCGTTCAACAGAAAAAATCTTAGGGTTCCTCGGATTTTTCAGCGAAACAGGAGCAAACGACGGAGAACTAGTAGACAGGTCATTTCCATCCCTTGAAGCTGGAGTGACACCATTTTCCCGTTCAGGTTTAAGAACAAGAAGCTTTCCAGAATGAGACGTTTTTGGACCATCAACACCAGTATTTCCACCACGAAGAAAGTGATTATTAGGCTGCAAAGACACCAGCTGCCCATTCTTGGATGTCACAACTGGCTCAGTGGTTCTTGGCGCTGTCTTGGGCTTCAGTTTATCAGAAGGACTAAGGACCTGCAGATTAGGTTAAAAGTTCTCTCAGTATTATCAGAATTACAATGTCATGGATGTCATAGTGTAAGCATTGTTTTTTGGCTTCACCAGCTTACTTACACATGACAACTTGGGTCCAGATGAGAAAAATGAGAGAACCAGAAAGGAGAAAAGAAATGCCAACACGATTTTACTCCAGAACAGCAAACTTGTCACAATAATGAGAATTGCAATTCAGAGTCCTAACTAAAAGTTTTATTCTACATCCCACAAAATGATCTATTTTATCATGATTCTCACCCTTATCAATCATGCTGCAGAATCATGCATTCCGAAGATTAGTTCATCTTTTTGTATTCATGCTCATTCTAATATCCTTCCAACAAATCAACTTATCGTCGAAAGGATAAATATGCAAACAAAAGCATCATGTGAGTTCAATGTAGTTAGAATTGACCAGGACGTGTAGTTTATTTGTTAGTTATATTAAGCTTGGGCTTTATTTATTATGGTTTTTTTATTTGAGGATGATTGTTTTGTAAGGTTTCTTTATGTAATTGTTACGGTTTTCTTGCTATTGGATTTTGCTTTGTCATTATTAAGATTTTTTTACTGTTAGAGTTTCCTAATTTTAATATTACAATTTCCTCATATTTTCCATCTAAAGACGTATATACCTAGTATTGATCATTGATGAATGAAATTATGCCTATGATTGTCACCTAGAGTAGCCTCTTCCTCCCTCTTCTCTGTTCTTCCTCTTCCTATGCATTGAGAATCCTTTCTCCTATAAAACTGAAACCGAAATTCACCAAAGGAACTCACACAAACCACATACTCACAATACACAATAACGCCAACATGGCCTTAGGCTATGGGCTAAACATTGTAACCCCCTCTCTGACAACGGGATAAGGGCACATAACTCATTGGCCACCGAAGACCAAGACTTGGAGGTCAAATGTGCATCCCCAAATTCAGTGAACCAATTTGGAATGGGAACATAATATATTTTCTATTGTTACATGATCAATAAGCTCAGACTGAAAATTTCTTCTTTCCTTCTGTTATTGAAGCCACGGGAAGTTTGAAATGAAAGTCAACCAAATACTGAATCATGCCTCATTGTTGCATTTCAATTCTCATCTGTATGAGACAGAAATACCGGGTGCGCATCAGACTATGGACTCGCCAAGTTGACATTATCCAGCCCCTTTTTAACATCCATGGTTCACTTGACGAAGACATTTGCGCTGGATGAGTTTTTAAGGTCATGTTTTCCACCAAGTACACAGAAGATTGGAGCTACACTAGGGAACTGCTGTTTTTCTAAATAGGTCTACTAGGATATTGATGTATACAGATGAATTGCTCCTTGAAAACATATGGATGTTTAAGGCCATCAGAAATAAGCCATTAGAAAATGAATCAACAGCATTGCAAATTCAATTGGTAAATGTTATTGAAATCCCTGCATGGATACAAACACAATCACAGATCACAAGCATATGTGAATATTTTGAATCTTATCCATGTATTTTGTTAAACGCACCCTTTTCTTTCATCGCTTGTAATGAGAATGATCTACCATTGGCGGTAAACAGTAGAGTGAAAGGCTCTCTTTAATTTACGACTCAAAGGTCGGAGAGAGAATAGAGAGAGGAGATTCGCTCCAGCGGCTACCTTAGATGCAGCATCGGCCCATACCCTATATGTATATTGTACGAGTCCTAAAAGATTCTTAGCTAGCTAGTTTCAGGATAATAAATTATTGGGCATCGGTTCATTTGTATGAAAAATCCACATGCCAATGCAGTAGCCATTTGGCCAACAAATATCAAATATAAACCTCTTCAATCCATAATTGTTCAGAACATTATTCTCCCTGCATCAACTTAGGATTCCACTGATAAACAAGTGCCTACATGACTTCAAATCTTTTCCATTCTCAATACTGCAGGAATCAATTTCATAAGTGGCCAAAACTCGCTAACTTCAAATTCACAGTTATGACATCAACTTATATTATATAAGTGAAACTTTGGAATTTATGAAGTTAATAGCATGAATGCAGTAGAGCAAATGAGTTCAACATGCGTTGGAGAGACCACACAGAAGCCAGAAGATTATATCATTTCAAATATCACAGATTCTAATAATGTACTGTTCTCCAATAACCAATCTTCAAATCCACCAACATAGACTAATTCTTTTACATCCTGAATATTGCAGGTACCAAGCACATAAATGGTAAAAACTAACAGTTTGTAGTACATAAGGACCAGATATCAATGTGTAACAGTTACCCAAAAGGGGCAAAGCTATATTCCAATTTCCAATCATAATAGAAACCGAGGCATTGGATAGACGAAACCTCTGGATAGCCAAAGCTAATAGAACAAAGTCAATATAGCCAATGAGGTCAACATGCACTTAAGGGATCATAAAATAGATTAGAAGCATTTCAAAAAGCACAAACCAGGGAAGAGCAAACAGAGTTCAAATCACAGTCCAAACTTAAACAAATGCTATAGGGATGCTCGTGGATCGTAGCATCCACAGCAGCTGAAGGTAAATTTTCTACATGTAAACAATATATAAATATGTGTGGTTAAAAAGGGTGGCCTAATGTTTAAGGCTCTCCCTAGATTACAGGCTTTGGAGAAAGATTAGACAAATGCAGCCATATCTTTGCATTCCAAATATGTTTGTTTCCATGGTTCATATCCCAAGACTTTCAGGTTATAAAGCATGCTGTTGAGCCAATGCGGCCCTCTTTCATACAGATATACTCATAAGTTCTCAAACATGTATAAATACATATCTCATACATACATGAGTTGTCATTAAAAAGGTCCTCCACTTGCAACAATTAAGGGGGGAAGAAATATTAACAAATGAAAGGAATCATATCATCCATTCAACCATTTCTATGTGTAAAAGGCCCATATGTATTATCAGATTTAATGAATGCAACAATCAGCATAAATTACTGCAGCCTAAAGCTCAAAATGACAATAGCAACAAGGATATTATGTGGTCATTAAATAAAGCACGACTTCACATTTCACTTGAACTGGCAACCTGCTTGGAGCAAATTGAACTATATAGTCACCCTTCACCCACCATTTTGGGAAGAAAAGGGATCTAAAATTTCCTATATTTGAATTTGCTAAATTTTTTGACTTAGATTTCAATTTGTAATGATCTTCATAACGATTCTCTATAATTCCTTTATCAGAAAATAAGATCCCTAAAATATCACAGCATTGCATAGGACAGCAGTGAAAAGAACTTACAACCTTAGTCCCTCGCATGCTGATATTTGGAGTTTAAACCAAGCACATACATCTTAGAACAATAAAGACAATGAGGAAGACAAGGAGCATAACCAATTCAACATGACAAAAAAAAGAAAAATAAAAAAAAAAGAACCAAAGATACTACGCAGAAGAATTCATGGAAATACCAGACAGTTACTTACTGAGCTTTTAGGCATTGAGTGTGTCATGGGTATCAATCGTTTCGATTGCAAAACAGCTAATTCCTCAAAGCGCTGGGTTTGCACAGAGGGCTGCAGAAAAAGTAAATTGATAGCTTTTAAGATGCATGCCATTAACCATGTGGAAAGAAACACAATAAATTAGCATACCTGGGAAGCAGTATGAGACCCCGATGGAGCCTGTGTTAATGCTTCAGCCATATTAAGGCCACTTGTCACGCTTGCAGTTGTAGCCCCTGACAATGGAGCAGGGGCAGGTGGTTGCAGAGAAGGTGAGGATCCTATACTGCTGCTTCCAACTCCCATGGGCACTTCAGCAAGAGCTGAAGTCCATCCTTCTCTGCTAATCAAGGCTGATTTCCCAATAGACAAGCTTTGGGCACCTCTGTTAAAAACAGGTGAAGGAACTCTACTTAGTTCCGGGGTGGAAGGTCTTTCCCCAGATACAAGTGAAGGGAAATCCCTGTTGAATGTCACCTTCTTGATTCCAGTAACAATATCACCAACAGAAAGCCCACCATTTCCAATGTCATTATTCTTCCCACTCCTTGAATCAGTAGAAACTCTTTGCTGCATTTCCTCACCCTGCATCCTTGGTATCATTGTCTGAGAACGCCTTAAAGTGTCCTCTTCTGTCCTCTCGTATAGCATGCTCCTCAAGGGGTCAGCATATTCGGCATCCCAGTTGTCAGAAATGTTTAATCTCTTTTTTTCTGTGTCACGTTGATTCCTATTAAAACTGGCATAAGAACGTGAGTAGTTCTTATCATGCTTAGTTGAACCATTACTGCCGGTAGTTCCTCGAGAATTAGAAAAACTTCGACCTAGAAAAGAAGAATGAGGCGCATCATTCTTATCAATGCTCTTGGATGATCTATTTCTTTTTGGTAACGCCAAAAGAGGACCATCTACCACAATAAATGCATGGAAACGTAATTCTCATATCAGAAAAAAAGGGGCTAATTTAACCGTCAGCAACAAATGCTACATACAAATAATAATATAACAGAAAGCTTCCCATAAGGTACCTGAATGTGATGATGCAAAATGGTGGCTTGAACTGCCACCTCCAGTGCTTCTCAACCATTCTGGAACTAAACTGGGTTCACTTCTTTCCATAAAGAGTGTTCAACATGATCATCATATATATCTATATATCGATAAACCAATACTCACCTTTATCAAATTGTTCCTCTTCACAGCAGAAGCTTATACCCATCTAACACCAGATCACCTAGTTTACCCTCCCATGAGACGATCTCAAACCAAAAGTGGTGCAAATATCCAAACCCAGCTTTATACCTACCTCTGTTTATCCACTAACACCACTATTTTCTCGCAGATTTCCTCAAATTTCACGTAATTGACTTCTAATATCCCACTGGGTTTCCAATCTGCAGCCAGATCTTGGCAATTGCAACCACGGAAGAGCTATCCGAAATTTCACAAGAGAGGATATTTCAAATTAATTCGAATGGTTCTTTTACAATTAGAACTAGGGTTTCCAAAGTACAATCCTATATGCATTAACAGAAGGATCACATGCATAAAAGAAGTGCCCAGTGCGACCCAGCACCATAAAATTTAGAAATGATGTGCCAGAGAGAACAGCACCTCTGAAACGGCTACCCAACCAGAAGCCAAGGGAAGTCAGAGGCGAAAATAGAGGAAAAAAGACAAAACGGAAGGGTGCTACGCCATCTTTGAAAGATGATGGATTTGCAGAATAGAAAGAGCACTCTTATAAGACCCCCATCTCTCAGCCGAAAAAGAAAAACTGGAAGTGATTTGCTTCAAGCATATAACGATAATTCAAACAGTAAAATAAGCGAAAAGAGATTTATACCAAATGCTCCATAAAAACCCCAGAGGCCAACCTTCAATCGAATAAGATCTCTGATTTCCAAGAAAGATATTGAAACCCTAATTATATGCCAAAAATGCCAAATGCTTTAAGCTCTGAACCTAACAACGTCATACGAAGTCGAAGCGAAAACAGAAGATATAACAGAGGAGTAGTTAGAAACCCTACCTCTAATTAATTCGATCAAATACAAAAAGCATTTGGTACTTCGGCCACAATCAAAACCATAACGGTTGATAACCGCCAAAAGTCTTAAGTTATCAAGAATAGAGATAACGGATTAGGGAGCGAATGGAAGCTGAAATTAGGGTTTTAACTCAGGGAGAGCGCGAGGGAGAAGATATAATTCGCAGTTTTGGAACCGAAACAAAGCGCATGAACAACCACCTTGTTTGATTTTGTTATTTTAGCATTCATGTTTATTTCGCACCTTCAGAATTTATTTTTTTATATAAAATTTATTTTAATTTTCCCTTTTATTTTTATTTTTAATTTTTAATAAACTTATATATATATATAAATAATTAATAATATGTTATAATTCGGCTATAAACTATACATGCATCAATGCTAATGCTCATGGGTAGATCTACATTATATTAGTAGAAGTCACTTAATCCCATATTAATTTTTTATAAATAAAAATTTATATATTAATATATTAATAATTAAATCAATTTTTTTTTACCCCATTAAATTTATTATTACTCTTTCACCACCATTTATTGAAAATAATAACCAAATTGTTTCACCCCAATTTCACCAAAAATAAAAGCATTGTCCCAATAATTAAATTAACAGCTGAGCACAAATTAGGTTGTTCATAATTTTAATAATTTTCGTTTGTTAAAATATTATTTGTTTAAAATTAATTAAAATACTATAAATAAATAAAGTGTTGAGAAATAAATATTTAATATCATATTTATATTGGTTTAAAAATACTTAATATTCAATCCGTAAATCATATTCAAGAATTCAAATCTACTAAATTAATATTATTATTTTTATTATCTCTAAAAATTATGTCAGATAGCTGATAAGTTTAAAAAATATATAAATTATATCTTTTTAAAAATCCTACCAAGTTTGAGAGATACAATTTTAAAAATTATATCTATATCAGATTATATTTAGTGTTATGCCAATATTTGTTTGCTATTTTTTTAAAAAAATTATATCAAATAGTTTATAAGTCTAAAAGATATAAATCATATATTTATGAGAATCTTCTCAAGTCTACTTTAGTTTGAAATTTAAGTCAAATTTAAATTAATTTTATATAGTGAGATATGTGCAAAATACCACAATATTATCAATTTGAATTTGTAGTAATCAATGTCTATAGATTGTCCAATTTTAAAGAATTATTATTTAAAATGTAAATTTAAATTTTTTATATAATATATCCACAAAAACTTAATTATATCTAGTTTCTATGAAAATTATTTTTCAAATTTTAGATTTTTTTAACAACTTATACTAAATTTATTCTGTAATATGTATAGATCGTGGATTTATAATTTTAGTGTGCTTCTTTCAAAAAAAAATAAAAATTTTTAAATAGATGAATAAAGCTATAATCTTCTTATGAATTTGATTAAATTTTTAATAGTTTC
>JAOVVI020017981.1:0-10476 GCA_028571085.2 Nepenthes alata | reverse complement strand
GTTACCTTCCTCGACACCTCCGATATTTACGGCCCCCACACTAACGAAGTACTTCTGGGCAAGGTAACTCTTAAATTTTCACAGCCTGCGCATAATTTCAGTGATTTCATTCGAGGAATTGAAAATTGGATACTGACTAGTTCGAGTGAATTCGTGCGTGTTGTTTGATTGATGGATAACTAACAGGCGTTGAAAGGAGGATGGAGAGAAAAAGTGGAGTTGGCTACGAAATTCGGTATCAAATCGTCTACAGGTGGTAAGCTAGAGATTTATGGTGACCCTGCTTATGTGAGGGAGTGCTGTGAGGCTAGCTTGAAGCGGCTTGACATCGATTGCATTGATCTTTATTATCAGCACAGGATTGATACCAAAGTTCCTATTGAAATCACGGTTTGCCCTCCCTCTTGCTACTTCATTCTCTGCCTTTGCTCTGTTCCCCCTTTTCAGGTTCTTCTTCTGCGGTTAGTGAAAGTCGAAGATATTCATTGTTCAAATTTTCTTAAGCCAATCAGGAGTATAGTAGATTTACTTATTCTCATGATGGCGGATGATTGCTAACTTTTCTTTATTTCGATAGTATTATAGTAATAGGGTAGCTTTGTTTGTTTGGTTTCTATTGAGGCCATTCCCAATTTGTCTCACTTCTGCATGTGTTTCACTTAGATGTACTGTTTTTGTAATCGAACGACTTTTCTAGAATCTGTTCGGCACGACATATATATATATATATATATAAGGCAATTCTAAGCAAAAATCCGATATAAATTTCACCTTTACCTGTAAAGTTATCACCAAACATGCAGTACATTTCACCTAACTGATTTAGTTTTATTAGATGGGAGAACTCAAGAAACTAGTCGGAGAGGGTAAAATCAAGTACATTGGGCTATCTGAAGCATCAGCTTCGACAATAAGAAGAGCTCATGCTGTTCACCCTATAACAGCTGTGCAGTTGGAATGGTCCTTGTGGTCAAGAGATGTGGAGGAAGACATAGTGCCTACTTGCAGGTGAGACATCTCTCGGTGCTTTCATTAATCAATGCATGACATAAAATGAACTCATAATCTTTTTCGTTCTAAATTTAGGGAACTTGGTATCGGGATTGTGGCCTATAGTCCTCTGGGCAGGGGATTCCTTTCTTATGGTCCAGCAATGGTGGAGAAGTTTACCCCGCAGGACTTCCGACAGGTTTTTGCATATCACCCATGTTTATGAATCCCTTTTGAGTAATCTATCGTTTTGAATTTTGATGCCAAAATCTGTATTTCCGTATCTTGTAGATTATGCCGAGGTTCTGGCCTGAGAATGTTGCTCATAACAAAAGCATATTTGAACGGGTTAGTGAAATAGCAGCAAGAAAGGGATGCACCTCGGCACAGCTAGCACTCTCATGGGTCCATCACCAAGGAGACGATGTGTGCCCTATACCTGGAACCACGAAGACTGAAAACCTTGATCAGAACATTGGAGCCTTATCGGTGAAACTTATGCCGGAAGACATGGCTGAAGTAGAAGCCCTCGCCTCACCCGACGCTGTCAAAGGTGAAAGGTATAGTAGCGGTTTCTCTACTTGGAAGGATTCAGAAACTCCGCCCTTGTCGTTCTGGAAACCCGGATAAATACATGGAATTCTCCATCTCTTAGTGTTGGATTGAGCTTAATTTATGAGGTTTCTAGTCTTGTTGACAAAATAATCGAGAGTTCTTATTTGAAAATACTCATCCTACGTATATGCCCAGTTGAGAAGCCTAAATATGTTTGATTTCTGGCTGTGGATTTCTTTCATCAGGGCTTGTAACTTCATTATAAGCCAATATTCTACATGGAACAATAAATATAAGAATCTTTACCTTTGCCAAACAGTGTAGAGTGCATTGCTTTAATACAATCCAATAAGCTACAGGAAAGTAGTGAATGAAGGGCAGTTTAATTTTATTTGAATAGCAGTCAAGGTAGAAGGATCGAGGATATCGATGAGCTGTGACACCATGTTAGTTTTTTGGGAAATTGGACGGCTTATATGAACCATAAAATTATTATCAACGACATATAACAATCAAGCAGTAATCATAAATAATAAAGAATATACGATTTTACGTGAAAATTTTTTTTTAAAATGAAAAAAATAACGGAATAATATGTTCGAAATATATTCACTATACAATAAGTTTGATTATAAAAAACTCAATAAATATAAGGACACAACGCCTTGTAACTAATAAGCTTGAGCAATAATTAGTATACGGTGAAATAGAAGAAATTAGATTGGTAAAATATTTTTTCTAATTTCAAAAACAGTGTACCCAAAGTTGGTAGAGATTGAAACACGATTCAGAACAATTTAGGTGCTAGAACCTTTCTCTTTTTTCTTTTCTTTTTCTTTCTCTTCTTTTTCTCATAGTGTTGGCACTTTAAACATCAAAAAGTACAGAGTGGCAACCTTAAAAATATATCAGTGTGTATTTATATCAAAACTGGCGCTCGAGCACTTGTCGGGTACTCCTCATGCCTGAGCGCCACTGAAATCGGCGCACGATCGCTCGTTCTATGCGAACACTATAATCCGCACATGAGAGCCTCTCGAGGGCATATTGGACGCTGATCAATCGAGAAATTACGTTCGTGCATCCCTCGTACATTCCTCGAATCAGTCAAATAAGTACATGTGGCAATCAGTCGTCCGCTGCGTGCCACATTGTAATTTTTTTCAAATCAGAACAATTTAAGTGGGTTCCTATGCGAGCCACCAAACGACACGTCAAATAAGTATAGGAATCATATAAGTGTTGGGGTAACTCCCTATGTGGTATGAGTCCGCGGACATGTCTTTGTTTTGCGGTATGAGTCCGCGGACATGTCTGTGGAAATGGATGAAAACATGTCCGAGAACCTTCTGTGGAGTCCGAGATACCTGGAGGAGAGGACTTGAAGCCTGGACGATAACCTTGTGATGTAGACGTTGACCATCTATAAATAGGCATGCTACCTGATAGTCCGCAACTGTAGATGGGCAGTTGACTTACTTTGTTAGGAAATTGAGAAGCTGTCTTGACAGGGTGGTTGGCAGGTCTGTGCTCGCCAGGCATGCGCCTGCTGTTGCAGGGCTAGAAGGCATGTCCCAGCCACCCTATAGCTAGGGTGGTTGACCACCTCCACCGACCTATATATGTGTATATATATATATAGTGCATGAGATAGCAGTGAGGTAGTAGAGTTGAGGCATTTGTTTTAGAGAGAAAAAAAGAGATACACAGAGAGGTCAAGTGAGAAAGAAAACAAGAAAACTTTGAGCTGAGGACTAAGTGTGTCCGTGTACTCTATCTCTTATTTTGATGCTGTTTGGGCTTGTGTAGCCTACAATTCTTTGTAACCGACCATTTAGTGAATTCTTTGGTGGACTGAAGTCCCGTGATTTTTCCCTTAGTTATGAGGGTTTTCCGTGTAAAATGCTCTTGTTGTGTTCTCTATCTTTATTTTATCTCATTTTGCCTCTCTACCCTTGCGCCAGACTTCGCTGGTGTCCGAGCATGTCTGTCCGACCGGTCACCGTCCCTCCTTTTACGCTAACAATAAGTGTGACCCAAAACTCAACATATTTCGTGTGACATGTCTCTAGACAAGCACTACGAGGTGTGTGACATAATGGATGCACTTTTGATGTGGTCTTGGCAAGACTGACTATGTTGTGGGCTGTTGAGATGGGTGTTGACTTTTTTAGCATGAGACAGCGACACCATTGTTCCTCACATGGAGCAGGGTAAATGAATTTTTGCAGGTAAGTGATGCTTTTTTCAAGCATCGAGACAATTGAAGTGAGTCATATATGGGGATATGGAATTACAACAAAGTTAGAATATAGTATTTGAACGGTTCATAAAGATATGCTGCCGTGGTAGTATCTAAATTTTAATATCTATTCCTCGTTGAAATCCCATAAAAGCCAAAGTAGGCCGCCTTCCAATAGGAGAGGGGATCTAGGGCATGTCACAACCAATGGTCTCTAAGAGGGTGGGTGTCGCGTGGACTATTCTGGCAAGGGTTGAAATGCTCGACGCTGCAGATAGTGGTTGGACTGGAGGTTGTCTGTCATTTTGCATTTGGGGCAAGATACTATGTAAGATTTGAAGGGATAAGCACAGAATGGGATGTTATTGTGTTACGTGGGTCAAAATCAGCATTGTTTGATATTTTGCAAGAAAAGAGGGTTGTCTATATTGGGGATCACTCCCGTATGAAAGTCCTTATAATCAAAGAACTTGACGGAGCACGTGTGTGTGCCAAGAGGAAGGAATCCCGGTCATTTATGTTGACCGGAACCTTCTGGACGTTCAACTCTGTCGGTCAATATGTTTACCGGAAAATTCGTGAGACGACTGACTCTATTGAAGAAACAGGACGGACTACCTCGACCGGTCAACGTTGTGATTGACCGGCCAATATGAGAGGACGGTCAATAGAGTTGACCGACTAAATAAGAAATGTCTGAATGATTGTCAAAGTCTCAAAAAGATATACAGTTGACCTACCCGATTGGGTAGTTGGTAGATATCATTATTAGAACTCCAAAAACTGATCGGTTTGCGGAAGCAGGCATGCGCCGCCAGCTACAGGATAGAACGTGCGCATGCACACATGCAGACCTTGGAAGTTGAGCACTAACCACCAAATTTGGTTATAGTGAGGGACATGTGTATATATGTGTGTATATGTACACTCAGCAAAATAGAGAAATAAGAGGGGATCAGAAGAAGGAGAAGACACTAGAGAAGTAAAGAAAAGATTGTGTGCAAAACAGAGATGAGAGAAAGTAAAAGAAAGAGAGCTATGAGAGAAAAAAAGTGTGACGGCTTTGTTTACTTATACTCTGTTCTTATTTTTGCATCATGTAATTTTTTTCTCATATGTAGTGATTTTTTGTGAATTTAGTATCTCGTGATTTTTCCTTTATTTCAGAAGAATTTTTCACGTAAAATTTGGTGTTCATTTCTCTTCTCTTGCCTCTATTTCACATTGCTTGTGTGCTTTATTAGTTGGCCGTCCATTCCTACCAATAGAGAAATTATTCTTGTAAACAGGTCTGTAGGCCGCCCGTCATCCGCCAACAAGTGGTATCAGAGACACGTTGGCAATTCTGTTTGAATGGCGTCATCATCCTCAATGAACTTGTCATTCAGTGTAGAACAGTTTAATGGGCAGGGTAACTTCATCCTCTAGCAGGAGAGGGTGAAGAACATCTTGATTAGAGAAGGAACAATCAAAGCATTGAGGAAGAAGGAAGATAAGCTGGAAAGCCTATCAATGGAGGACTGGCAAGATAAACGAGATTTTACCAATTGCATTATTAAATTAAGCCTGGCAGACAGCACGCTCTAGGAGATCATTGGCTTGACTGATCCGGCGGAGGTGTGGGAGAAGTTGGATAGCCGATATAAGTCTAAATCCTTAACAACTATGCTACATATAAAGAAACAGTTCTATGGTCTGCGGTTGTGAGAAGGTGGTAGCTTTGAAAAATATTTGGACGATTGTAATCGGATTGTAATACAGATATCCGCCCTTAATGAGGTAATCAAGGAGGAGGACAAGGCATTGGTACTGCTGCCCTCTCTGCCAACTTCTTATGACCATATTATCACTACGTTGCTTTTTGGGAAAGACACTCTCAAATTAGACAAAGTCATCGCTTCCTTACTCATGAATGAGTCACGGCGGTCACAAGGGGCTTGAGAAAAAGTTTATTGGGGATCACTCCCGTGTGGAAGTGCTTGTAACCAAAGGATTTGACGGAGCACGTGTGTGTGCTAAGAGGAAGGAATCCCGGTCAACTCTGTCGATCAATATGTTGACCGAAAAAATCGTGAGATGACTGACTCTGTTGAAGAAGCAGGACGGACTACCTCGACCGGTCAAAGTTATGATTTGCCAGCCAATATGAGAGGATGGTCAATAGAGTCGATCCACTGAATAAGGATGGTTTGAATGATTGTCAAAGTCTCAAAAATGTGTATAGTTGACCTACCCGATTGAGTAGTTGGCAGATACATTCTTGGGACTCCAAATGCTGATCAGTTTGTAGGAGTAGACATGCACCACTTGCTGCAAGACAGAACGTGCGCATGCACACATGTAGACATTGGAAGTTGAGCACCAACCACAAAGTTGGGCTATGGTGAGAGACATGTGTATATATGTGTGTATATATACACTCAGCAAGATAGAGAAAAAGGAGGGGAGCGGAAGAAAGAGAAGACACCGGAGAAGTAGAAAAAAGACTATGTGCAAAACAGAGAGGAGAGAAAGTAAAAGAAAGAGAGTTGTGAGAGGAAAAAAAAAGTGATGGCTTTGTTTACTTATATACTCTATTCTTATTTTCGTCTCCTGTAATTTTTTTCTCATATTTAGTGATTCTTTGTGAACTTAGTGTCTCGTGATTTTTTTCTTATTACAGAAGGATTTTTTATATAAAATTTGGTGTTCATTTCTCTTCTCTTACATCTACTTCACAGTGCTTGTGTGCTTTATCAGTTGACCGTCCATTCCGTCTAACAGAGAAATTGTTCTTATAGATTGGTTTGTAGGCCGCCCGTTGTCCGCCAAGAGTCCATGCTAGGGTAATCTAAATGTGTCATTGAGTGGGATGCCTTAACAAGTGCTAGCAACACTATCAGACAGAGTTAGAAAGCTAGGAATACTATCAGACAAAGAGTTAGAAAGCATGTCTATTAAGGATAAAGCATCATGGACACAAATGGTGTACACCAGTGAGCAATAAAATCCTCATGACAATTGGGAGCAACGGTATCCTGTGTTAATGTGCTAGATAATAATCCGACGTGTGCAAAGGCCAAGTGAGCAAGACGACTTATCAATGGAGTAAACGCTAGCTAGATGGTGAGCTTGATGTCGGAAGGTAATTAGAATGCTGTTAGTTGCTCAATGGAGAGGTATAGGGGCCTCAAAGTTGAGCTGGACGATATGGGACTCGTTGAGGAGGGGTTTAACGTATGAATATCTTGTGGCTAACTATCAGAGATGTGACTTTTAGATTTTGAGTTTAAAAAGAATGGTCATATCTTAAAGAAATTTTGGCATTGCATGGCCAATTTCCACTGTATAAAAGTGAGACACTATTGGGTCAATGCAGAGTGCATCACAAAATGGGCCAAAATAAAGGAGGCACTACAAAAAATAATCCTTTCATCATCTTGCAATCAGATCGAAAGAAATACCCATGACAAACGGTAAGAGTTGAATGAATAAGTGGGAAACATAAGAAACCTCATCAGACAGATCCTATGTCAAAAAAGAAGACACTATGCATAAAGTACATCAGCAATTGGAAAAAAGAAACCAAAGGCAATAGGCATGGTCTAGTAGCTTTCTTAAAATAAAAACAAGAAGACATGACAAAGAAAGAGGATAATTACTTCATTATTTCCCTAGTAAAACATAAAATATCATAAGAAACCCCACGCTTAGACCTCCATAAGAAAGTGCATATTGGAACTCTAAAGTAGCTGTTGAATAAAATGTGTGTCCGAGCACACGGAATCAACTATCTTTCCAAACATCTCCATAGAAAAGCAAACAATGATGACAAAACACACCTGTCACAGTAGATATTCTGAAGAAGTAGGTGGTCTAAAGAGGGCAATTTAAATATCTTTCCAGGAAGAAAGCGGTGGAGTCTCGGAGTTCTTCCAAGTTGATATGACACCACCATATCTATCACCCTTGACGGCATCGGTAGATGCAAGAGATTCGAGCTCTATTATCTCCTGTGGAGTCAGTATCACTGACAATGCCCCAACATTTTGATTAAAGTTTTCAATCTTGGTAGTTCCGGGTATTGGGCACACATCGTCACCCTGATGATGCACCCACGCAAGTGCTAGCTGCGACGGTGTGCATCCCTTCTTGGCTGCTAGTTCATTTACCCTTTCAAAAATCTGCTTGTTGTGCTCCATATTTTGAGGTTGGAACCTTGGTAGATTCTGCAAGAGATGAATCCATGTTAACAAACTTAAAGGAAGGAAAGGCTTATCAATGGGCAAGCCCAATTGGCCGTGTGATATCCCAAATTTTTTTCAAGGTTAACAAATTATATATATAATAATGAAAAATAGAGAAAAATATTGATGAGATTGTTGTCATAAACATATAGGTTTAGTAAATTTCAAAGTCACTATCCAAATGTTGGAGATTGTCTAGTCCAGGTCCTAACATTTAATACATATACTCCCAAAATTATTATTGATTTTACCAATACTTTTTTCTATTTCTCATTATTAAATAACTTAATTATCTTAGAAAATTTGAGATGTCACAGGCTAGGTCTTGCGAAAGGCAGGCCTGCCCAAGCCCATTTATTGTAGCCGGCCAATCAAGCAATCAATGTAGTCTAGTTAATTAGAGAAATCCAATTCAAGAAATAAAATTTAATCTAATATCTCTTTTTATGTAAGAAAAAAAGTTTTTTTTTTTATTATATAGGTGTATAGTGATAATCAAGTTTGATTGACAAACCTTCCGAAAGTCAAACCCAGACATATTTTCAATCACTTTAGGTCCAGAGCCAAAGAATCCCCTTCCTAGAGGGCTGTATGCTACAATTCCAATTCCTAGTTCCCTGAAAAGAAGATTTAAATGTCCAAATTGGAGCAATTGGTCAGTGAGAACCAAAAACAGTATGAATATTTGTAGTTTGCTCCTACTACAAACACCCTTACCTACAAGTGGGTACAATTTCCTCTTCCACATCTCTTGTCCACAGCGACCATTCTATCTGCACGGCTGTTAAAGGATGAATAGCGTGTGCTCTTCTGATGGTTGATGCGCATGCCTCCGACAAGCCAACATACTTAATTTTACCTTCCTGGACGAGTTTTTTGAGCTCCCCCATCTAGCAATCAAGCAAGGAAACGTGTGGTCAAGGATTGGAAAATGACAATGGAAAATGGGATGAAATCATGTGATGCAGTAAGTTGGACTTAAACTCGGGATTGGCGATTGTGGGTAGGGGTAAGAGATGAACCGTGACTTCAATGGGAATTTTGGTGTCAATCCGATGCTGATAATAGAGATCGATGCAATCAATATCGAGCCTCTTCAAGCTAGCATCACAAGCTGCCCTCACATAAGCCGGATCCCCACAAATGTCCCTTGTCTTAACATCCACGAACTTGATGCCAAATTTGGTTGCTAACTGCACCTGCTCTCTCATTCCTCCTTTCAGAGCCTAATAAATTAACAGCCCATCAACCAAATCCCACAAATTAAGCATTTCAAGAACATGCACACGTCACGCCCACACGACAGGAAAACAAGAGCGGCATGAGCTTAATTGAAGCTTGATAAAGAGTTGAAAACAGGTACAGAGCACTTAAGTTTTACTTCTAGTCAAAATTTTCTCCATAGATTTCACGTTAAAGATGATTTTCATTCCGTTGAAAATGCTTCATATATTCGTTTGGAATAAGAGGAAAATAAATACTTGTTCTTCTCTTCCTCAATTGATCCTAATACAAGCAAGTGCAAAACATGTTTACTTCCGTTGAAGTTTTGCTTAAAAAAATCACTCTGTTAAAACCGCTGAAAGTCGCCGCCGAAGTTTTGCCAGAATATTAGGAAGTGAGAATGCGGGATGACTTACTTTGCCAATGAGAGTTTCATTAGTGAAAGGGCCATAGACATCAGAAGTGTCAAGGAGGGTAACGCCGGAGTTGATGGCATGGTTGATGACTGCCATCATGTCTTCCTCGGGCTTCGGAGGGCCGTAGCCTATGGACATGCCCATGCAGCCGAGGCCCTGTGCAGACACCTCAAGGCCCTGTGACCCGAGCTTTATTCTTCTCACCGCCTGCATGGTCAGCTCTCTGCGTTCTCTACTCTCTTAGTCTCTTGCTCTGTCCTTCTGATATGAACAAAAACAGAGCAGAACAGAGCAATGAAGCCGACGCCTGGCTTCCCACTAATAACCGCGGCACCATCGCTTCTAGAAAGTCAACATTCAACCATTTTTGCCTGTTTTTGTGGGAGGAGATTGAGTCAAGATCTATCGATGCAGTCTGAAAAATAATCATATTAGTAGTAAACTATGAGATGGCTTGGTTGACTTCTGAATGCCAATCAAATTCTTGTGGAAGGAAAAGATAGTGGCTACTAAATGTCACAATACTGACGCCATTTGTGTACTTAAATTATATTCATCCTTATCTTCCCAAATCCATCACTATTTTTCTATAGGTTTTTTCTTCCTGGGTAGTCTCGTTTTTCCTTTTATATAGAATCGGTAGGCCTTAACAAGAGAAATGCATGTGGGCACCGACCGCTGCACTGATTTTGAAGCATCTTGTTGGGTTATTTCAAGGATTTCTTTCCCCGTAAGTGGGTCAATTCATAGCATTAGTAGTTACATAGCTTTAAAGTGATCCTGAAGTTATAAATTCAAGATATGAAAATAGCCTTAACTAAAT
>JAOVVI020017979.1:0-10477 GCA_028571085.2 Nepenthes alata | reverse complement strand
AAGCTTCAACGCCTTTTTCATAGCGTCAATCTTCGCCTTTCTTGGCGTTCTAGTAAACTCCTTTGGAACCTTGCCCTATTCCCTAGTGAAGGGCCACGACTCCGCGACGTGAACAAAAAAGAATCGATCTTTTCAATTTTTCAATGAATCATAAATAGCGCTATTAATGGGAAGGTTCCTTGGAATCAAAGAAATCTAGTCAGCACTCTGAGTAAATCGAAACATCACTCTCATGGTGCCGGCTGTGAATATCTGAGAGTAATGGCGCATAAAAATACATATGGAACAGAGATATCGCACGGCATCGGTGCAATAGGTACCTGAAGAGCAACGAGGATATCGAGTAATTCCTGAGGGATCGGGAGGCGGAGCTCACTCCTCATATGGGCCTCGTATACTGCAATATAACTCTCGGGAGGGGAACAGGCTCTGTCTTCCTTGCTAGGGACCCTATAAGCAATCTTGTTGGAGATGTTGAACTCAAGGTATAACTCCTTCACATCACTCTCGCTAAGAACAGAGACAAACTGAGAGGCCATGGAAGCAAAGGAGAAAGATGAGGCACTTAGAATTTCACAAGGAGAAAATGAAGGCAAGCATGGAAAGTTTAAAATACAATGGATGAAATGCTTAAAGGCATGCGAACAGTAGGAAAAGTGAAAAATTATCTCGTAATGGTATGCCCATCATTATTGGCATTTGTCACTCCCTAAAAGGGCGTCAGCGATTCGGATGCCCTGCCGCATTAATTGCAAGGATCGCAGACCCCCTGTGTGTGGACGCGTAGCCAACTTTTGAACTAACAGTCTTGCAGCGTAATGGCGCATCTCTTCAAACTCCCATAGTTCTCCGAGTTTTATCCTAGACGGTCAATGAATTCGGTCAACTCCTTTTTCCAAGTTCTCCAGATTTCATCCTGGATGGTCGAGGGTTCCGGACAACACTTCTTTCCCCAAAGCAGCAGATCTTGGCGAACATTAAGTCAAGTGACCCACCACGAATATACTGGAGGTCAGAATTCAAACCACCAGCATGGATGGCTAGTAATAGGTACGTCAGGAATGGGTTGACCTAGAGAGGAGTGACGGCCCAAGACCGTTGGGGCCCATTTCACACCGAGACAATCAACGACGTGCGTTGATCGATAGAAAGCCAAAAAAGATGAAAAAGATAGGACGACTTGAACTGTCAACATTCAAGATGGTCAACGATTCTATTGACCGAAATCTTGACTACATAAAGACCAAGCTCAACGCAGTCCATGCCCAACTTGGCCCACGTGACTAGCAATGGCTTTCTTCATTGATTTTGCGCTTTCCTATAAGGTAACCTCCATGGCAACGGTCATCAGCAGATTCTGTGCACACCCCATCGGGAATGTGTTGGATTCTCTCCCCTATTTACTATAAACCATAGCAATTATAGAATGCAGAAGGAAGACAATCCTTCCAAGGAGCTGTTACCGTCATTGATACCAACGCCAAGGAAGGAAGTTGGTCCAGCAAAGTGCTAGAATTAAACACTCCTACCTAAGGAAATATGCCCTGCCTCCCAACTATAAGAAGGCCATGAAGTTCACACTCTGGGGCACGCCTTCTTTCAGTGAACAAATGCTCTTATACTTACTTCAATAACCTTCACACTACGCTCCTGTTTCCCTGAGGAATCCCTTAGAGCCCACCCGGTGTCTTCTCGAGCTCTCACGCTTACAGGACGCCCACACTCTCTTTCTCTCCTATCGTTACAATTCCTGGGAACCTGGGACAGGAATCAATGTCCCTCATGAGCGGCATTAACCTCTCTCTGCAAGAGCCAAATCAATGCCACAAACACTCTTTATTTTTCTTCTCATTCTTCTCTTTCCCTTACCTTCTCGATTCTTGGAAGACTGTTTTACTAACTTGAATGTCGGAGTATTTTCGGTAGGATAATATTTTACCGACATCAAACTCCAAAATAAACTTCTGGTTGATCAACGAATATTTAAAGAAAGTATTCTTAAACTAATATCTAATTTAAGAAACATAAAATCTAGAATAATAGACATGCCAACTACCAAACTACACAGATTAACAAAAACCTATTCGAAACCATAGTAATAGCAAAATAGCCAAAATAAAATAAGTTTATCCTTAAACTAACCCTTTAGAAATGCCCTTTTAAAGCTTGAAATCCTTAAAAATGACATCCAAACCTACTAATTTAAAAGGTTAATAAAAAATAATAAAAGTAAATCTAATACTCAATAAAGTATATATAATTTATATATATACATAATTGTAAATAAAATAGGTGAATCGACAATAATATTGACTGAATGCTGAAATATCAAAAATATCAAAATATCAATAAGAGCATACGAAAATCTTATAAAAATATAAGAATAAAAAATTAGTAATAATCTTACAAATAAATGTTAAATATTGAAAATCGGGATATGATCACTTCTACATAGTCAAACATTATACACTATTATTCACAACATGTAGATAAACTGATTATATATTATTTTTTATTAACGATGGCCAAATGTTACTTTTCAAATCCGTAGTTGTTAGGTTTGATATTTAATTTTTGAATAATATATTAAGATATATTTAAATATATTTTCTCAATTTCTTATGGTAGCTCTTATTTAATCAAAATAAAAAATTTTATATTTAAAAATAATTGCAAGCATTTTTTTTATATTTAAAAAATAAATTATTTTTATTAAAATTAAAATAGCGTTCTCACTAAATACTTGTGTAACATAGATATGAAAGACAATTTTTCAAAGATTTATTGATTTCAACATAATATATTTGAATTAAGGCAAAAACCTTTAAAACTGTATGGGATAAAAGTAAATCTAACTTTCATGCAATATAATCTCAAAATAAAAAGGCAAATTTTATATATATGAATGTTTAAATAAGAAATGATAAGAACTTTTTCAAATATTCACTAATAAAGGAATAAATATATCTAGATGCACTTGTCCTTCGTTTAGATTTTCTTATGATTTACTTAAATTCACTTTAAATTTATTTTCTCATTCTTTGTCTCTCTTTTTCCCTTTCTTCTTCCCTCTCTTCTCCTCTTTGATTTCTCTCTCTTATCTAAAAAATTCATGATAAATGCATAGAAAATCGATAGAAGGTCCTTAAATAGCTAACTAGTATATATGTGCTAATCATGCGTAGGTTAGGTATAAAGGTTAATTTTAGTCTATATACAAGTACTTATCAAGTACATCTAGTGCTAAGATGCTGAACAAACATGTATAAGCACCTATCATATACATATTAAGTGTAATGATCTTGTCTCAAATATACTCATATATGGCTTTTGCTCCTATTAGGTGTCATCCCAAGCCATTTCATGTTTAGTTTTCTCATTTGAATCAAGACTTTTTTGAAATTTTTTATTTAATCAAATTAATTATTAACGTCTTAAATCATATTCAATATTTAGATATTACAATTCTACTCTTCCTATAAAATTTTATTCTCAAAATTTACACATTTAAATGAAGAAACGAATGTGTATATTTCTCTTCCTATAAAATTTTATTCTCAAAACTTACATATTTAAAAGAAGAAACAAATGTAAATATTTCTCTTAAATCTTATCTTTTCACTCTCATGTGACTTCCTCAAAAAAATAATTTTTCTATAGTATTTTGACAAAAGAAATGACTTTTGTGTAAAGTACTTGATATTATCATTTAAGAATTTGTATTGATTCCTCAATATAATGTAAGTTTTCATTAATTGTAGAGTTTCGCAATTGATGGCATGTGAAAGGTCATAGATATACTTGTGAAGTATTGATATGTGAAAAATATTATAAAAATTTGTTAAGCTTATGGGTAAAGCTAATTTATAAATCATTTTCTTATTATTTTTAAAAATTTCAAATGGTTTAATAAGACATCGATTTCAATTTCCTTTTTAATCCAGACCTAGAGACTCCATTTGATAGAAATACTTTTAGAAACACATGATTACCAACGGCAAAGCTTAATTCAGATCTGCTATAGTTTTCATAATTCTTTTGTTGGCTATGAGTAACTTGAAGCCAATTTCTTATCAACTAAATCTTATCCGATATTTCTTAAATTACATATGGCCCTTTAAGTCTTTAGTCTCCAATTTTTTTCCAGTTGATTAAGAATTGACACTTTTTTTCGATAACGTGCTTCAAAAAGTGTCAGGCTTATATTCATCTCGCAATTATTTTTATAGGAAAATTCAACCAATGATAATTAGTCACCCAAACTTCCCTTCATCTTTATGACAGAAGCCTACAAAATATCATCCAAAATTTAAATTCTTTTCTCAGATTATCCATCTATTTGTGGATAATATGTCGTACTTAACATTAGACTGATGCTCAATTCACAATGCAAGTTTTTCTAAAATTTAGATACAAACCGTAACTCCTAATTTGAAATAATAGAGGCTAGAATAACATATAATTGACTACTTTGTTGACTCATAATTTTACCAAACATTCCATCAAAAACGTCGTCCTGACAACTATAAAACATGCTGATTTCATCAAATAATCTACAATCAGCAACACCGCATCATACTTCCTTGACATTTTAGGTAAACACGTAACAAGATCTATTATTACATATTTTCATTTTTTGCTAGGAATTAGTATAGGTTGTAAAAGTCTGAGTATATTATTATGTTTAGCCTTCATTTGTTGATATATGATACACTACCTAATAAATGCCGCAAATTTACTAAAAAATCTTTCACAAAAATTGTTGCATCTTGTTGCTTCCTACGGAGGATCTTATAATTTAATTGATAGGTTTCATTAAAATATCCTCTTTTAGCCCCCTTAATGTTTAGGACACAAATACATCCCTTAAACCTCAAAGTTCCATTAGGGTGAATGTTAAATTTAGCTCTTTATTTGCAATTCAAATCCTTAGCTATACCAACCAAAAATGGATCTTCCATTTGTCTTCTTTTATTCATTTCAATGATTTTTGATAGAATAATGTTACACTCCATGCTATCAAGTATTTTCATTTCTCGAGTCATTAAATGGTACATCAAACATGCTGACTTGAGCTTAGTAGATCTGCTAACACATTTGCATTCTCCGATTGATACTAGATTTTATAATTATAGTCCTTCAAAAGGTCCATCCATCTTCTTTACCTTATATCAATTCTTTTTTAAAAAATAGAAGCTTTAAATTCTTGTGGTCCAAACACATCACAAATTTCTCCCAATATAAGCATTATTTTCAAATTTTTAATGCAAAAATTATTGTTCCTAATTACTCATTGTCAGTATTATAGTTTTTTCATATAGCTTGTGTGACGGAACAAATTTTTTTTATTTTTTGCACTCCGCCAACGACATCCCGGGATTGTCACCAAGGGGTCGGTGATCTAGTTCAGGTTAGTCACGCCTACTGATCATAGGATCACAGATACTATCTAGGACCCATACACGATATCCATAAAGTATGTAACAGAAGTCAATCTATTAACCTGTCAAAGCGTTTACATTCATAACTATAAAACTCATTTTTTTGCATACATAATCATAAAAGTCCAATTACAAAAACGCATATATTTTGACCGTATCATTACAATAAAATTGTTTCTTTCGGGTAACTCCAAACATGCGTCCCAATCCTTAGAATTATTTAGACCGAGCTCTAGTCACTCCATCTCATTAGGCACGAGCTTTATAATTTCATCTAGAGGGGAAAAAAATAAAAAACAGTGAGCCGGAGCTCAACAAGGTGCATGCAGATCATCCGTAAAGTTGTAAGGTGGATATAGTTACATTTGCAGCATAAATATTATAAAATAACAGTTAACCAAATAAATATATAAACAACATGAATATTATAAAACAACAGTTGACTAGACAAATATATAAACAACATGAATATTATAAAATAACAGTTGACCGGACAAATACATAAACAATATGAATATTATAAAACAACAGATGACCAGACAAATAATGCAAGGAAGTCAGGAAGGCCGGGGCAGTAAAATTTTGAAAATCGGAACAGAAAACAGAGTCGGACATATTATAAAAATTTTACTTCTCTTTTATTTTTATAGGTAAAAGACATTGCTAGCGGAAGGGGTAATAATCGAGGATAGATTGTGCACATCTTCTCACAATCACGGCAATACCTTATTATTCAAAGCCTCAAGGACGGCTCTCACTTTCTCCTTATACAAAGCCCCGATGACGGCTCTCGTTTTCTCATTGTACAAAGCCCTGAGGACGGCTCATTTTTGTTATCATCGATTACCACTATAATATTCTAAGGCATGCTAGAGAACTTTATCTCCTAGTGCTAAAGTCCAATCTTATTCATCTTGTCACAAGGCCGGTTTACTTTTTTCTCTAGTTCACATCCCGGACGGGCATAAAATTTTCGATCGTCATAATACAAAGCCAATTTCAAATTCATCTTTCTTATTTCGCTCAAGTATAAAGACTTTTAGTTGACATGAAACCGGTTTCAAATTCATAAATCTCATTCCGGTCAATAATTATAACGTTTTGATTCAAAGTCGGTTTACCTTTCTATTCTTATGCAATTCAAGTTCAATTAGGGTTGAGTAGAAAACGGTAAATAGAAAGCAGAAAGTATGAATTAACTATGAAATCAAAGTCATATTTTCAATCCGATCGTAAGGCAAGTATGACATTAGAGAGGCAGCTTATCAAGTAGTAATTAAAACGACAAGTCTAATACACTACATGCTGAATCATTTAAATCTTAGGAGAACACTTATAGTTTTTGACTTGAAATCGAAGTAAAATCTGAGTTAAAAGAGAAAAGTATACTTGTATTAAAATATTATTACAATTTAAGCTTAAAAAACGAGGGTACACATGCCTGACTGTTGACCACCTACTCCGACTGATTTGAAGCTTTTCTCCTTTATTCCTTACCCTCCCTCGTCAAAAAATTTCATACTCGTCCCTCAATTGGAGTTCAGTATATAAAGATGAGGGATTAGGTGGAGTAAGTGGGGTGGGTCACCTACTTGGTACATCCCTTCAGGGGTTAGGTGGGAGTGAGTGAAGTAAGTTACCTACTTGATACGTTCACTTAAAAGATCAACGAGGTAATTTACTTACTTTGATCAGATTGAGATCTAGTTGGAATCTAACAACAAAGTTGGTCATTGTTTTATGAATTCGGTAGCCAATTCTAGCCGGTCAATAAATTCTTCGAAGTCGGTCAATCTTTCTATTGGTCAACTTTTTCGGTTAACGTTTTTTACTCGGCCAATTTTTACTTTACGCCGGCCAACGTTTCTTTTCTCTTATTCAAGATCGGTTAATATTTCTAAAAATTGGTCAACCTTTCGGAAAACATCTTGACGCCGGTCAACGTCTTGACACCGGTCAGCATTTTGACGTTGGTCAATATCTCGACGTTGGTCAATATTTTAACGCCGATCAATATTATGACATCGGTTAACATTTTTTATTACAATTATTTTCGGTCTTCCATTGGTGTGAGGCCACTCTGGTTTAAGTCAAAATCAAAATACTTTGGCTTTTAAGTAGTAATATTTTATTTTAATTTCGGGACCTCACACATTGGATTGTCTTAATTCATAAGTAATAATCTTGTACGATATCAAAATACAACCCAAATATCTTTTAAAAGCATTGCAATAAGCCATGTAGCCTCCAAACCCATGTAAAATAGATAAAATCAATGTATTCATTTGATGTTTCTTCAATTCTTGAAAACATTTTTCATAGTTTTCATCCCATTGAAATGCCACATTCTTTTGCATTAAGTGAGTCAATGACAATGCTATTCTTAAAAACGTTTTCACAAACCTCCTATATTGTCTAGTCAAATCAAGAAAACTTCCCACTTCATTTATGTTTATTAGTAACTTGCTACTGCTTCAATATTTGGGTCCACTGACGCATTTTCCTTTGATGTCATGTGACATAGGTAAGCCACTTCTTCAAGTCAAAATATCACATTTCTATAACTTTATATATAATTATCTTTCCCTTAGTATTTACAAAACAATCATTAGATGAATTTTTTACCCATCATAGCTTCTCAAATGTATCAAAAAATTATTGATGAAAATAATCACAAATTGATCTAGATAAGGCTATCCATAAATTCTACAGTGGCATTCATTAGTCCAAATAAAATTAAAAAAAATTTATAGTGATCACACCTTAATTAAAAAGCTATTTTGTCACATCATTCTTCTTAAATCTGACTTGATAGTAACCAGAATTGAAGATTAATCTTCAAGAAAACTTGGGCACATCATAACTAGTTAACAAGATCATCAATTCTTTACAAATGGTACTTATTTTTTTTTATTATTGTCTTATTTAGCTTTCAATAATCTATGAACAATCTTATAGATCCATATTTCTTCCTCAGAAACAAAACCAATGTACTCCATGATGACATACTTGTTTGAAAAAACTCTTGCTCAGAAGCTCTTATAACTATTTATTAGACTCCTTTAATTTTGAATGAGCCATTCTACACAGAGCCATAGAAATTTAAGCAAAATCAGGTTATCACTTTTATCTCAAATTCAATATCCCTATTTGGCAACAATCCAAAAACATTTTTCGAAAACACATAATCAAATTCTCCTACTATCTAAATTTTCTCTACTGTTACACTATGTCTTCCGGTGGTGGTCACAAAAAAAAAGGTATACATGATACCAGTCTTTCAATGAATGTCAAAAATACAAAGTTAAAATCATATAGGTTAACTTTTTATTCTATTCCCTTGAAAATAAATAGTTTTCATCCTACAATCACTCAATGAATCCTCTTATAAAGATAGTCTATACTAACATGATAACATATGGACTAATTCATATTTAAGATTATAGCAAAACCATCCATGTCCAATAAAATTTAATCTGCCACCAACCTAAATATATATACCCAAGCTATATGTACCTAGTTGCATAGACACTATTAATGAACAATCTATAATTTTAGGTGATAAATACAAATAACATATAAATTTAGGAGATACACATGAAAACATAGTCTCTAGGTCTAATAATAAATGTGTTGAAATTGCACAAATTAAGAACTTACCTTCCTTAATAAAAGAAGATGCATCCGCATCCTTGACTGTTACTATAAAATCTCTCCCCGATACATTTAACTTCCTAACTGTTTGCCTCGAGGGTAAGGATAATTATAATTGAAACACGCTCTAGTCTACTTGTAACATGGCCATTCTCCAAGGAATTTTCCACAATGATCACACATGAGTTTCGATTGTTGTTTCTTACGTGGTCCTCTTTGCATAGTTAGAATCTATAATTTTAGGTGGCAAATACAAATAGCATATAAATTTAGGAGATACACATGAATACATAGACTCTAGGTCTAATAATACATGTATTGAAATTGCACAAATTAAGAACTTTCCTTCTATAATAAAAGAAGATGCATTTGCATCCTTGACCGTTACTATAAAAGCTCTCTCCGATGCATTTAACTTCCTAACTATTTGCCTCAAAGGAAAGGATAGTCATAATTGAAACACACTCTAGTCTACTTGTAACATGGCCATTCTCCATGGAATTTCCCACAATGATCACACATGAGTTTCTATTGCTATTGCTTGTGCTGTACTCTTTGTTTTTTCGTTCATTTCCCTATCCCTTATCATAGGACTTAGATCTTTTATGTGATCTATCCGATGCAAAACTTTGATCTCCTTAGTATTCATTTTCTCTAAAACTTTTCATTTTCTAGCTCTTGCTCAAAAAATAAGGCCTGATAGAGTAATTTTATATAGGTTCTAGCTACAACGTCACTAACTATTTTTGAATTGTATCCTCTAATCTTTGAAGAGACTTCCTTACACTCATCATCTTGTCCATCATTATGTGTAGGATAAATCAAGGTAGTTTGGTAAACGTAGTGTCATATTCTACCACCATATGGTTTCATTGTTTCAAACAAGCAAATTTGCCTTAGTTTCCCTCTGTAGACTTATTAGAAAGTATGTATCAATAAATGCCTTTAGAAATATATTCTACATAATACCTTTATTCTTAAAATTCAAAATTCTATTCTTTATCGTCCACCACCAATAGTTGGCTTCATTATAAAACTTCTAAGAAGCAAACTTTAAATTATTCTTCTCTGGATAGTTAATCATCTTAAAAATTTTCTTAACATGATGGATTCAAGTCTTAGTCTTCATTGGGTCAGGGTTACCTAAAAACTCTAACACATGCTCATTGGTAAACCAATTATAAGCCATAAAAGTATTGTGCAGATTCGTAACCTCTTAATTTGGATTAGATTGTCTCTAGACCATTTGATCCATCACTTCAGTTATTCTCACCGTGATGACAAGAACTTATTTAAAAATATATGCAATAATTTTAAATATTTTCATTCATAAAATTGGATAATATAGAATACTCAATATGCTTTGATTAAACATATGGAGA
>JAOVVI020017978.1:0-10478 GCA_028571085.2 Nepenthes alata | reverse complement strand
ATCTATGATATCCTCACTACCCCTATAATTCTCCCATAGGCTGTATCTGTAGCATGCTCATACCATATCTGATACCAATCGCCAATGATATTCCTGATATCATCATCTATAATGGTCACTATGTTATAAGCATCCATCCTCAAGATTAACGACCTCAACTTTATGAATGGAATAGGTATTGACAAAGTATAGACTACTCTACGGTCCCACGAGCTTCCATACGCCTGGATGCCACAGAGTCTTCATGCACTCTTCTTTATTTATCCATAGAGTATCAATAAAATATACATACGCGATCAACACAACGCAAAGATCGACCACCACGAAAATAAGAAAAAATTCAAGGGAATTTAAAAAATTCAGCCGACCATATACATATACATTTTATATTGTATTCGATCATTATCAGCCCTCCCATCATGTCAAATCTTACTTCTAAGGCTATAATATATTTTCAATTTTGCCATTATCCAGTTAACTCACAATTCTCATATTCTTTAACTATCATGGTTAGTTCCACAAAAATTCATTAAAAATAATAATTTTTGATAACTTTTATTAGCAGTTTCAATGTGTGTATATATATACCTCACTTACTTTCAAAAATATATACAACTACATATGTGTATATAGAAATATGCATGTGTATATATACATATACACACCTTTATATACAGATATGTATATCCACCTTTATATACAATGTACATATTCAAAATATATACATATATACACACCCGTGTACATATATAATTATGTATATGATTATATATTTATACATATCTAATTATATATATACATACTTTATATATGTGTGTGTGTACGCATACTCATACCGGGTGTATATACATCCAGCATACAGCAGCAGCATCGCCCCCTTCACTATCGGCTCAACCTGCGACTCCTTCTTTCACAACCACCGCACTGCCCAACCACCTACACCAGCAACCCACGCACACTCACGTAGCGAGCCAGCACACACACGGCTACACCCATACACACCACAATGCCCACACACATGGCTACACACGCAAACACTCACACCACGCTGCCACACACGGATACACACGCGCACCCACACACACCCAGCAGCAGCAGTCCAACCGAGATCCTGTTTTCCCAATTTCTCACTTTGCCACAAAATTAGGAATGGTAGGCACAAAATTTCGCACTGAAAGCAATAGTCAACATCTAAGGATAAAAAGATGAAGATTTACTTGCAAAATAATGGATTAAAATTCCTCTCACTGCCTCCGGGTCATTGGACCCAGCTGAAAAATGAGAAATAGAGAACAATGCTCTGTTTCCACAACGGCACGAAAATCCCAAAAAAATTAGGGGTACAACATGCAAGAGTTATACTTCATAACTCCATTAAACAATTTACGCAACCCCAATTCATTATTAGTCCCAAAGTGTCAGTCGATTTCTCACAGAGCCGTGGCTATGCATTCGGGTTCCCAAATTTGGAACCCTAAGAATTTAGCCGATTTCTCGCCGAACCAGGCATACAATTCGAGGTTCAATATTAACACGGATGGAGGAAGAGTTTATTCTTCGGGGTAGGAAGTTTACTTGCCTCAATCCTCTCTTCACTTTCCAACGATGGCGACAATGGCAGGGCGTTCTCCGATTTGTCAACTTCCTTCCCTAACTCAGCTACCGCCTTAAGTAATGAAAGGGCCATTTAGGGTTTCGTCCAAGTTTCCATATCAGCCGAATCCCTTTCCTTCTTTTCCGCGCCCGTCCGCGCCTTCCCCTCTTTCTTTCATTTCCTTTTTCTCCTCCTTGTTTTTCTTCTTTCTTTCGGGATTGGGGGGACGTCCTTCTCCTCGCGGAGAAAGACCGTTCTTCTCTTAATCTGGGTCATCGGATGCGAATCAGACGGCTCACGTGTTTTAAAATAAACAAGTGTGAGCCGTCCGATTAAATTTAAAATTGGACGGTTCACATTATATTATCCATCAAATACGCGTGGACCATCAAATTTTACATTCGACGGTTTAGATGAGGAGAAGGACCCCTGAATCCTTTTCTTTCTTTCATTACTTCCCTAATTCTTTTCTTTTATTTTCTTCCTCCGTCAATTTCATTATTATTATTATTATACAAAATTATTTTTATTATTATATAAAATTATTATTTTTATTATTATTACATTATTAGTATCTCATTATAATATAATTTATAATTATTATTTATTATTAATACTATTATTTATTACAAATTACTATAATTAATGTCTATTACTATTTTTATTTATAATTACTTATAATTTATTATTAATTATTTAATACCTATTTTTATTAACAATATTTACTAATATCAATATAAAATATTATTTATTTTTTTATTATAATAAGTCCATAACTAAATAGTCCGAGTCAGAATATTTGAGTAATACAGGTAACTATACCGTCATCTGGACAATAATCATCAATTAGAATCATATCATTGTGAGCGGGTTGGAAAGAATTTATTCTCAACTTAGATTCTTAAAAATACAGTAAAAAATCAATGACATTAAATGTCGATAATATGCCATATTCTTTTTGAGAAGTTCAACTTTATATGGATTGTCAGCAATTCTCTTCATTGAATTATCTACACATAAATAGAATTGAAAATTTTTTCTTGTAGAAAATCACCGCTTTTGCACATAAGGTCACATTCTTTAATAATTGCAGCATCTTATACTTATCCACATAATTCTTATACTTAGCCATTTACTTGACTATGCATTGTTATACATTGGAAGGCATCCTCTTGATTTGTTGAGCTTAGATTTCAACATCTTCACTGAAAATTGGTGGCAATAAAAATGGAAAATGATCGATTAAGCTGGCAAGATTACCACTTCAAACGTTCTTCTTCTAATGAATCCACTTTGAGACCGGTTATTGGCAAATTCAACCTATGCAATTGCTAAACCCTAAAGCCCAATGTTCTTCCAGACAACATTTCTTAATAAATTTCTAAAATTTTGATTGAGAATCGCCATTTATCCATTTGTTGATGGCTAAAAGAATGTTTTAAATCTAAGTGCCCATTTTCTTATATTACTTGTACCAAAAATACCCTACAAACTTAAAATTCCTATTTGAAATAATTGTCTTTTGCTGCCACCATTATGGAGCTCTTATTTAGCTGTGTTCATAATACATTGAGCACAAAATCAACACATGCGTATTCTCAAAGAGTCATGGCAATTGGAATGGACGTATATAATCCTATATTTTGGCCATGACTTTTGGACGTCCAATATCAATTAACAAATTACTTCATATGTCAAACTATCTTTGGCCAAGACAAATCTTCATCGCCCATGTTAAAATCTTATATTGACCAAAGTCCTCATTAATTTACTTGTGTAAATTTCTTATAAGATAGCCTCTCTTAAACAATATTAAGGAACAAAAAGTTAGGTTTCTATAAAAATATAAAATCATAGAATCGAAAAAATTTAACCCTAGAAGGATGTCTTAAACTAAATTTCTGTTATTCATTGATAAATTTCAGCTTCTCATTATCAGAAAAGAGAATAAATCCTCACTGTTTTCTGAATGGGATTTATCTAAATGGGATTGAGGAAGGCAAAAGTGGTTACTGACCTGCACTACGACAAGCTCTCTTGGTTTTTCTTCCAGCCCTTTCTTTGCCAACAAACATGGAATAGGCTGCCTGTCCCATAACCCATGAACGTCCCTCCACATGCCATCAGTTTGGCTTCTCTACATTGTGGAACCAATTTCAGTGGCTTGTTCTTCTCTATTCCCACCACAGGCATCTCTTTGCTGGGTAGTCAGCTGAATCTATTCCCTCACAGCTCTTACGTCTCCATTTCAATCCCTACAACGAGACAAGCGTAGATCAACTCGACGTTGATTGCCTATCCACCATTCGTTTGTCCTTGAACCACTCGTCGAATTCGCAAATGAGACTCCCTCTCCATCTCTCTCTCCCCATAAAATGCTTTAAATTTGTTGGGTATGGTTCTATGAAGGGCACTCCGACGCGACATGAGTTAAAGCAAATAACCTAGACACTATATTGGTTCAAGAACATCATTGCCAGAACTTCAATTGATTGACTGACTGATCGAACAACAAAAGGCATAGAAGGTCGAGACAATCAACAAAAATAATAAATAGGGTATTTAATTATGATGAATAGTTACATAAATTTAAGAAACAACTAGCCGCATTAAAACATTGGGAGATCAGGTAACAGACGACGTTGGGTTGCAACCTTGCAACCAGAATATTCAAAGCCTTCACGATCCTGTTCAACTTCGATGCAATTAGGTATCAAAAACCCCATTTCAGATGGATCTCATAAACGATAATATGCCCTTTTGGTGGGGAACAAGCTGTGCCACCCATGCCTGACAAAAGATACACCATTGAGTTCAGAATCCTATACCAAACATGGAGGAAGTCGATGTTAGCCGAAGTAAGGATTGACTTGATGCCTCTAACATCGAGTGCCATAGAAGAAGATTAAGAAGTTTTGAGGCAAGATGGAGGCGAAAGAAATTTGAAGCGAGAGAATAGTAATGAACTTTTTAGAAGAGATGCAGGAATGATAAATTCGAACGATTTAAACAAAGGATCCTGAATTGAAACGATGCCGTAGAATGGCATTCAAAGGACACGCCACATCGTGATTGTGATACGTATCAGTACCTCATAGGTTATGCAACATGTCAATCTCCCAGAATAAGTAATGATGTTTGGTACAATTTTGAGCCGGTATGGGACTCAAAATGGCTCGCATTTAATGTTGCTGCTTGCGGCACAAATGAAGCCCTTTCGACTGGGAGCCCTCGTCTGGACAGCTAATGAAACCCGTCAGACTAAGAGCCCTCATTCAGCTAGTTAATGAAGCCCTTCAGATTAGAAGCACGAGTTCAAACTACTAATAATCCTTCGATCATCGTATCGGAAGGTTGAATTTTAGGCATCACGGTATGGAGGGTTAGTGATGGGTATAGTTAGTCGTGTCCCAATAAAAAGGCCAATCATTATGAGGAATTGGCTAAAAGTTGAATAACGTCCAAGCCGGCCCGTATAGCCGAAACTGGATAGATGAATCCATCAACCCTGTCAAAACGGGCCTTCTCCTAGGTTGTAACTTTTGGACGGTCTTTTCACCAAGAGTTTTAGTATTCAAGTTGGTCCATAAGTGATAGATATTGTAAATAAATATCACATGTGATATTGTAAATAAATAAATAAATAATGAATTAATTTTTGGTTTGCATTTTAGAGTTATTCGAATAAACCACATATCACATCTTATTTGAAATTACCAAGAATCCCTACGGAGGACGTCTTTAATTAGCTTTCTCCTGATTTTATGTTTTCATGATGTATGAATATATTTTATTTTAATATATTTTTATTTGAAAAAAGGTATAAAATATAAAAAAATAAAAAAACATATTTAGATAGAACGATCCATGTGACCCAAACTGAATAGACAAGTCCATCAGCTTCATTAGAACAAGCCACTTTTCATGTGTTGAAGGAATCTACTCTAATCAGTCAAAATAAATAATTTTCTTCTCTTATTTAGACTGCTAATTAGTCAAGAACTATCGGTCGAATAGTATCCTCTTATCCATCCAGACGGTTCTGTAGGCGATAATGAAGAGAGATCCGACTACTCATTAATTCTATATATATCATTCTTTTTCAGTAGGGAAGGAAGACGAACGACAAAAAAAATACTCAAACAAAGATATATTAATATCACAAATATTTCGCTGGCAGAATTCCAACAGCTAGCAACCGACAGTTCCAAGATACTCCCCTTCGAGTATATTTTTCTCTCTTTAATTTACCTTCCATCAAACATACCTCATTAAATTCCTCTAAACAAGTATTAGCACTCTCACTTTATATCATATTTATTTCTTTTAATATAAAAAGATGACCAATTTAAACGTCGGATGATAAATTAAAAAGTGAATCTCGTCAATCATTTAGTCTTTTGTTTGTCCATTGTGTTGTACAGTATCTAAATTCGGATTATATAAAAATCAAACTCGTTTTAGATTAGCCAGATCAAGCGAATCAATTCTTAACTCCCTAGTTCGAACAATAATTCGGACCCGATATCACATCAACTTTAATTTTTTTTATTTTTTTAAATATTTTTAAATATATATATATATAATAGTTCTATAAATAAATATTTGGTTAAAAAGAATTTACATGTCCATAATAATATGCCAATGCCAAGACAACTGCTCGTGGTTACGAATTAGAAATAATTCTATCTTATTTTTTATCACATTGTAATTAGTTGTTTTAAAATAAATAAATATAAATGAATAATTAATTTTAATTAAATTTTTATATTTTAAAAATTAATTAAATTATAATTATTTATTTAAATATTAATAATTTAAACTTTATTAAAATAAATAGGCCTTGTCCCTCCTGTTCCCATTGCATTGGTGGCAGACCTCAATGGGATAATTATTACGTACGGACAGAGGGCCCCATTTCTATCTTTTTTTTTTTTTTTTTTATAAACCACCAATAACTAATGAAAATATCTAATTACCAAACAATTGTTTGATGTTAATATTAGAAAGTGCATGGTTAAAATTTTCTAGTTTATAATCCCCAAACAATAATTACTAATTTTATAATCATTAAGATAGTATATTTTTATTAATATAATATTATAAAATATCACATGCGATAATTTTCTTACTTAGCTTAGGAATATTTTGACAATATATTTTTAATATTTTTTTTACCATTTATATATATCATAGTATATGAACCTGTATTATTGTAATAATAAAATAAAATACAGATAACAAAAATTTATTTTGATGCGTTCCTGGATTTAAACTTCGAACAGATTCGGACGATTCTTTCGTTGTGATTCTCGCTTCGTTCCCTGAATTGGATCCTGCACACCATTAAACAAAACAAGAGGTCAGTGTATCGACGGGATATAGTCTCATCGAAAATACTCCGACGCTCAAGTCAGCAAAAACAGACTTCTAAATAAAAAAATTGAAAGCATTGAGAGAAAAAATGGAGAGACGGGGAGAGTGTTTGTTCCAGTTGAAAGAGAGACGCCAGGCCTCCATTAATCTGAAAAGTGGGAAGACAGTAAACAGCCGTAAGGGCTCGCTTGTTGCCTTAGGGTTGTTCGTATTTCTCTTGGCAGTTCTTAGAGTTCAGTCTTATTGAAAACGTGAATATGAAAGCCTTAATAAAAGCGTACCAAGAATGATGACTTTAGGATTTTTTTTATGGCTGAGATGGTGATCTTCCTCCTTTAGAAGGTACGATCCCATCTGTCCACTTAGGCTGGCTTGCCTTCTGGTGCAGATGTCAGTTGCCAATGTGGGCGTGATAATTTTTTCCTGAGGCGGCCAACAACTTTCCTAACCAGCCTCTTTCTTTCTTGGCATATTACCGTTGGAGTGGCCCAATTGGCAAAAAATTGAGAAAATATGGTGCCTTCCTTGTTTGAAGGGCGCCAATCTCGTCAATGCCTTTTTTGGTGCCAACTGAAATCGTGGAAGATACTTGGAAAGCTGTGATTGGCCGTTTGATGAGTCCTGGGCCCAAACAGACCACGCCCGTTACTGTAGAAAGGCTTCTTTGGGTCCAATACGCAGGGCACGAACGGTCAACGTCTGAGTTGACCGTCTGCGTGTGGGTGTTGCCGCATTCGTGGAGAACAAAGGGAGAGTTATTGTTAGACGTCTGATATGCTGTGGGTTAAAATGAAATATGCACATCACTGTAGAAAAAGGCTCTTAGGGCCCAATATGCCGTGCGTGGACGGTCAACGTCGGGTTGACCGTCTACAGGCAAGTTGGTCATCCGGGCGATCAACGCCGACATTGACTGCCCTCGGCCTTTCAGTTCTGGGCCGGTCCTTTACTTGGCCGTCAAAGGTTTGACCGTCTTCCTTGGACTTCCATTGGTTCTTTTGGGCAAGCCTGTTTTTTATATACCTATCACATTTATATCATTGTTAATGTGTATTATTGTATAATTTATCCATTAAACAATAATTAAAAAAAATAGGGGCAATATATAGCAATATTTTAACAAAATATTATTTTTATTAAAATTAAATTAACATTTTAGTTAATAAGTAACTAATAATAAACTCTCAATCACTAAACTAAACAACTCTTGAACTATGACAGCCGTTATCCAAAAAGGAGAAATAAGTGGGGAGAACAAACCCCACTGGGAGACTAATTTGTACCCGTGCGAAGCAGCCTCTCTTTCTCGTATGGGAAGCATTAGATCGTAGATTTAATGGCTCAGGCGTAAATTGCATAAAGAATTAAAACATGTGATGATAGTTTTTTTTTTTTTTTATTGCTTTATTTATCACTATATGAATACTTTAATATTTTAAAAAATCATAAAAAAACTAATTTCATAATTTGAATAAAATTTAAAAACTGACTATAATATTATTTTAAATCTAACAAACCATCCTAGCCCTTTTTTACATATTCATATAACTTATAACATCTTCGCATAATAATAATAATAATAATAATAATAAATGTATTTTTATAAGATTTGACATCAAATTTCCTAAGGCTTTAAATTCTGAGTAGAATGTGTTCTCAATTCTTCTTTGATCGCATCTTCTTTGATTATCATCAATGTAAAATTATCTGGTACGGTATTCGTTTTAAATTTAGAAAAACTTGGCCTTTCTCTTATTAGCATGACAATATCAAATGAGATGTATTAAAATTAAAATATTCATATACGTATTCAATTATATACAAATTCTTTGTTACGACCGCGATTTGTCACATCTAAAGATTTTAAAACAAGATCCTCTTGGACAAATCTTCGTTCATGGATTCATCATCCATTGCCGTGACTATTTACTCACTTGTCACCAATAAGATCATTTTTATAAAAGTTTTCATTATCAAATAATAATAATATTATAGTTCAAGATGAATTTTGATCGGTATTGTTATTGATGGTTCAATAAAAGAAGTCTGTTCAGGAATTTGGCCGATAAAATCTAAAAATTCGGTTGGCCCATACAGCCTATATCAATGAATGTTAATTTCATTTATGTCACTTTTATTCGTTTTGTCAATTATATTTATGTAAAAAAGTTAATGTATGTCACTTTTTTGTCAAAACACTATATTTTCGAGTTGTATGGTGATAAATATATCATGTAAAAAATAATAAAACATGGAAAGTAAAAATAAATATCAATAGTTAATTTCTTTATATTGCATTCCAATAAAGATTTTATGCAAAAAAAACTAATTGTTAACAAATAAAAATTTATAGTATAATTAAATAATAAAGAGTTATCATGAAAATATTGATCTCAGATTAACTATTACATTGAATTATGTTTGAGTCATATGCACTTTGAACTCGGAGTGAGAGACAATGGAAGAGAATGTCCGATTAGATAAATTTAACTAACAGGGATCTTATATTTATGAAAATTTGTTGGCCCAATAAACATCATCTGTATTTATATAATTTATATAATAGTTAACCTAAATAATAATACCATAAATCTAAAAATAATGGCAAGTATGATTTTTACATATGAAATATTTACCTAAACAGAAAGACTCGATAATAAATAATAATTTTTATGTGTGACAATAAAAAATACTGTATACTTTGTCTGCCGATTAGTAAACTTTTTTTTGGGATCCAAATAATACATAACTTTCTATTCATCAGTCATGGCTCCATCAAATTTTTATTTTGATATAGAAAGGAGTTCAAAGAACATCACTTCTATCTTTCATGCTTTTGTTTGTGCCGTGCAGGATAAAGATATTGGTTTATTTAATTTGAACTCTCTTTTTATATCACTTTATTTTTAATATACTAAATTTAGCTATCTTAGGCTAATAATAAAAAATTTCATTACTATTATTCAAACAAATATAAAATGTATACTTGAATATTTGTTTAAATGCGATATTTGAATACTTTGTTTTGACATAGAAGCGTGGCCTATGCTTTTTCTCAGGTTGAAAAATTGCATGCTTGATGAAAAATATGTAATATATTAAATTATATTAAGTGTAATTTAAAAAATCAATTTGATCAAAATTTTTTAAAAGTAATTTGGAGTCTTACAAGTGAAAAATAAGGTGAAAATGAGTAATTTATCAGTTTAAATTAGTAAATTTTTTATAAAATAAATACATATAAAAATTTAATGTAGGGTAGAAAATTTGCTAAACTTCGTACGTTGAGCGTAGTAGTGAATGGCTATTAAGGCCGTGTAGTCTTTTAGTAGGAGAGTGGGTCTTATTATTATAGTTTGGCTATGAATAGGTATGTGTGAACGTTTGATTTTTCATATGCTCCTAAATATATTCATTTTTGGATTTATAATAATAATGTCGTGTGCCTGAGATCTCGATAACCATCTAAATATATCGAGTCAAAAGTTTAAATTATTTAATCTAAATT
>JAOVVI020017976.1:0-10478 GCA_028571085.2 Nepenthes alata | reverse complement strand
TTCACAGTGTGCAACATCTCCAGGGGAAAAAATCCTCCTTCCCGACTGTTACAGCCTTGAATGGCACCTACATTCTCACGAGGAATGGAAAGGATCCCCTCAGATGGCTGGTAGCCCGCCTCACCACCTAAGGAAGGTGGCGAGGCCCGACGGCTACAAAAAGCCCTGGGATGCACTCCAAAGGGACGCTCTCTAGAATACTTGAACTGGCATATGCGTTCCATCTCTCAAGCAATCCAACACTATTCTCATTCTCACTATTCATTCCCAACGAACCCAGTGATCAAAAAAGCCACTCTCCACAAGCGCACTACATCCTAAGCCACTCCGCAACGAGTGTACCTCCAATTTAGACTCTCAAATCCCCTTTTAGTATTCATTCTAGCTTTATTTTCTTTATTTTGAAAGATAGATTATTGACTTGAGTGTCAAAAAATAAATTGGAGAGCGAGTCTCACCATTTTTCTCTGATTTTTAGTTTTCTATTGTGGTGTGCAGAATCCAAGGCGCGCAAGATGAAAATCAGACCTGACATCCTCACAAGCCCAAGGAGCAGTTAAACCCAAATCTATCCGAAACTCGAATTCAGAATGCTTCATTTTCATATATAAATATATTATCTTACCATATTCACTTATTTAGTAAAATATCAATAAATGTCCAAATCTTTTAGTAAAACGAGATAAAACTTTAAAATTATTTATAAAATCATATGTGTGCAACAATATTTAACGTGAGAGATTAAAGGGCTGTATGCATGAATCTCAAAAAAAAAACATACATAAAAATCAAAGGATTTGCGAATAGACAAAAAAAGGGTGTAAAATGCTTGTCTTATCTTCTCGGTCTGGCTAATCTAACAAGATAAATCTAAAGTACTTTTCCTTCTCTTCCTCTATCTCCTTCCTCATCTTCTCCTCCGTCCTGTCTCTATCCTCTTCTTCTTTCTTGCAAAAATGATCTAAAATAGTGTACATATTACTTATATAATTAAAATACTATACGAGTGCTAGATAAGCACGTATCAAACATTGCTCACAACGCTTAGGTATGCACAAGTGCCACATTAGGGGTGAATCAGGTACTATCATTCTATCCAAATTATGTATGAGCATTATATAAGCGTGCATCACATACTACAGAATCTATCAAAAATATACATGAGTGCTATAGGGGCACACATCAGGCATCTAGCTTCTGCTTGGAATATACATAAGCCTAGTACATGCACTTATTAGGCGCAAAGCTTTATTCCAAACCTGAATCTCATTCGCATTTTTATTATATTATTATTTTTAAATTGATTTAAAATTATTTTAATGATATCATAATTTATAATTAGAAAATGCACATCATATCTTCACTATACAACCCTAAAAGAATCATCTATGAGAGGGAAACAGCTTTAACTAATAATGGAGAGGAAAAAGGCATCCCAAGAAAAAAATGGGCTAATTTCCATATTCAACGCAGCCGCTGTGTAATGGGGGAGAAAGAATGGGCGATCGGCAAATTGAGTGTTTGGGGGCTAAATTTGGTTCTCATAAATTTTTTATGATAAATATGAAATTAAAATTGATTTTTAATTTATTAGATATATGCATATAAGTATATAAGCACATATATTATTTCAATAAATTCTAATTAATATTTTAAGGTATTAAAAATAAATAATAACTGATGGGGATGCCAATAGCAGATCGGCCCAAAAGGAATAAGTGGCCCAAAATCAAAAACAGTCCATTTGTATTTGGAACGATCAATATGCTGTTGATCGGAGAAGGTCAGCAACTAGGTCGGGCGAGCCCGAGGATAAACATGGCCCATGTCTAAATCGGCCCATGCGCACCTTCCAAAGCCAGAACATTCTTTCACCCTAATTCTCCGCATCTTCAAGAAAGACAATCTCATTTATAATGGCAACCTCCCAAAATCAAAACGCATCTTGGGAGGAAGGCGCATGAACCGACGTGCGATCCACAGAAGACACCCTAACGATCACTGTGCATGATATTTCTACGGAATGAAGGAAATCCTCATTCTTGACCACTACAGTCCTGGATGGCACCAATGCGCCACCTAAGGAAGGCAATAATCACCACATAAGGCGGGCATCCTACCTCGCCACATAAGGAAGGTAGTGGAATCCCACGGCTATAAAAGGCTGTGGAAATTTACTCCACAAGCGTGCTCTCTCGCCTACTAAATGCCCTCTAGCCTACTTAAGCTTACAAAAGCTCTTCACGCTCCTAAAGTTTCCAACGCTCTCTCTCTTTCTCTTTGCTATTAGTTCCCCGCGGGCTAAGTGTTGAGAGAAACTGCTTTCTTCAAGCATTCATAACCAAAGCCATTCTCTTCCCGAGTGCACCTCCTACCCTCATCCTCATCCCAGCATCCATCTTCGCAATCACTGTATTTTACCTTCTAATTCTCAGAAGGTTGTTTACTGACTTGAGTGTGAGAGTATTTTTGATAGAACCAAATCCCGCCGTCACCTGACCTTTTGTTTAAAGTTGCGATGTATAGGATCCTAAGCTGAGTGGGTGGAGACCGGAATTCAATGGACCAACTCAACCTGAACCTGTTTGAAGTTTGGATCTAGGACGCATCATTGGCGCTGCCTGTGGAAAGTGTTGACTAAAAGCCAACCGACCACCTTTCCCAAAATAATATCATCAAATAAAATGGTGAACACCAGGACTCAAACTAGCATTCCTGCTAGAGAAGCTACCTCCTCTGACCATGACTACTCAGCTGGTAGTCCGGCCAAAGAGTGATCTGCCATAATTTTTTTGGCCATAGGGAAACAGATGAACAAAATGTGTCAGATGCTCCAAATGCTCTACATATGCCAAGGCAAGAAGAAGCAGGGGGCTTAGTCCTCCTCAACCCCCACGCCGACCTCCAGGCTGAGAGGCTAGATGAAGAAGAGGTCGACCAAGAAAACCTTGAAGCCAGGCAACTCTCACATCCCAAGGGCCTCCAACACCCAGAGCCATTCAAGGCTTGAGGGGTGCTTTGGTCGTGGGACTCCAGACGAGAGTCTCGAAAGAAGAAGTCCTCGGTATTCTCAAGATGAACAGAAGCCTCCCACGCAGGAAATAGCCTCTTGGATCATCTGATCCACAAGAGGTAGCAACCGACTGGCAACATGCTGCACCACAAAGAGAACAAAGTTAAGATAAGTTCTCAACTCCAAGAGATCTGGAAACTCCTTCCGAGTGGAGGAAAAGGTTGAGAAAATCTGAAACCATGTGTTCAAGGATGACGACGAGCACACAGTCAATCTAAGGAGATCTCTCTTCACCATGGAGATCTGAACTCGACCAATCCCGGCCAAGTTTAAGATGCCGGCCTTGGATCTCTACGATACAAGCATAGATCCCATTGATCATTTAAATCACTTTTGCACCCTTCTAAGCTTCTAGGGCCTAGAGGAGGCATCAATGTGTCAATGTTTCCTCTTCACCTTGAAGGGGGATTCACAGATCTGGTTCTATCGGCTTCCTTCAAACTTGATATGGAGTTTTCAGGATCTCACTGATCTCTTCCTAACCTGGTACGCTTCCAGCCGCCGAGAAGAGAAACAGTCATGGCACCTCGCCCACATCAAGTACAAACAAGGCAAGAACCCGAGGAAGTTCTTATAATGATTTGCGGTAGAAGTTCAGAGATTTCCCAACCTTACCGAAGAGCTGAAGCTCGGTAGCTTCATCTCTACTCTAGGGCCAGGTGGTATCTTCAAGCATCTGGCCCACAAAAATCTACAAACCTTTCGAGAAGTAGAAGCCATTACTCGGGCATACGTGGCCACTGAAGTGGCCAATGAGGCAAAGAGTCTAGAAATGACCGATCAGCGTCACACTTTCCCGACTGAGGGAAAGAGGAAGAACGGGGGCAGCGACAACACCCGAAGGAAGCAACTCATGACCAGGCCTCCTATCGAGAAGGAGTACAGGTCTGTCAACCCGACTCAGCTGAACGACACGTGGGCAAATGTCCTCATGTAGATCCGTAGGAAGAAGTTCATTAAATGACCAAAGCCATTGAAGAACACAAAGGGAGGAGATCCAGCGAAATACTGTGATTTCCATCAATCTTCAAGACACACCACGGAAAAGTGTAAGATGCTTTAGCAAGATATTGAGAAAGTGATTTGAATGGGCCATCTCACTATGTTCCTGAGGAACTCTTGGCAGAGTTTCGGCACCTCAGGCGGAGAAGGGTCTGATTAGCCCCATCCTCGGAACCAAATCACAGCCAATGTAGTCAACATGGTGACCACTACGCCTCCCAAGGTCCACCGGACAGATCACCAGGAAAGGCAAGCTAGGCGCAAAAAGTAAAGGGTAGAGGAAAATGTCATTAGTTTTAGCGATAATGACATGACACATGTAATTATTTCACATAATGATCCCCTTGAATTTGCGCTCGTTTCAGATGGTACTGTTGACTACCAACTAAAATGAGTTTTTATCGATAATAGAAGTTCAAGGGATTTGCTTTACCTCAATGTGTTCTTTAAGTTAGAACTTAAAAAGAACCAACTCAAACTTGTTGAAGGACTGCTATATGTGCTAGATAACGAACCAATAGCCGTCCAAGGAATAGTACAGTTAGAGGTCACCCTGAACACGTATCTCAGAATGATGAGTCATACATTCACCATCCTGGTTGTCAACCTACCCTCTGTGAACAATGCCATCCTAGGAAGATCGTGTCTAGCAATGTTCGAGGCCATCATTTCAATACCACACTTGAAAATAAAATTTCCAACAACATGCGGTATTGGCAAAGTGTTAGGAGACCAAGTGACCGGACGGACGTACTACATGTCGCAAATAGCACCAAGTGGCATCAAGAGGCAAGCAGAAGAATTAAACCATCAAGATGAGGCTACTTTGTAGTAGGTGCAATCTGGCGAGACCACCGACCTCATATTACTAAATCCAGATGACCCAGAGAAGTGTGTACAGATAAGCTTCTTGAGGTAGAATGTGGATGTCTTCAAGTGGATGCCTGCCGACATACCTAGGATTTCGGTCGGAGTAATGATCCACAAGTTGGGTCCAACGTTGACCACAAGCCCATCATGTAGAAATGGAGGAACCACTCTGTTGAATAGCCATCCGAGAGGAGGTGAAGAAGCTGCTAAACGTCGGGTTCATCCGGAAGGTCTAGTACCCATATTGGCTCACCAATGTTGCCCTGGTCAAGAAAAGAAACGGAAAATGGCTGATGTGTGTCGAATTCACAGATGTCAACAAAGCTTGCCCAAAAGATAGTTTCCCTTTACCCAAGATCGACTTATTGGTGGACTCCACTTCTAGTCATGATCTGTTGAGTTTCATGGATGCTTACTCGGGCTAAAATCAGATCAATATGAGCCTAGAGGATGAAGATCACACCTCATTTATGATCGATCAAGGAGCCCATTGCTATAAGGTCATGCCCTTCTGTCTGAAGAACGAGGGCACAAATTACCAAAGGCTCATGAATAAAATATTTGAAAAGGAGATCGACCGTAATATGGAGATGTATGTAGATAACATGCTCGTCAAAAGCAAAACTACTAGCGACACGACCATATTCACAATCTAGTTGAAGCTTTCAAGGTACTTTGTGCGCACCAGATTAAATTGAATCCATCATTTTATCGTCTCTTAGCGAAGGATTGAAGTAAACCCGGAGAAGATTAAGGCCCCCACGGACATGACTCTGCCACGGAATGTTAAGGACATCTGGAGGCTAACCGAAAGACTAGCAGCGCTTTCCCATTTTCTAGTTAAATTGGGAGACAAGTATCAACCTTTCTTCAAGGTGTTGAGAGGGACGAAGGCAAATTAATTTCAGTGGACAACAAAGTGCCAGGTCACCTTTGATGAACTGAAGTAGTACCTGGCCAGTCTGCCATTGCTGACGTCACCAAAAGACGAAGAAGAGCTGTACCTCTACCAGGTGATGTTAGGGGCGGCTCTTAGCTCAGTTTTGATACGCCAAGATCCTGATGCATAGCAGCTGGTCTACTATGTTAGAAAAACATTAACCAGCACAAAAACATGCTACCTAGGCACTGAGAAGCTCGCTCTAGCACTCGTCTTCTTGGCCAGGAAGTTGAGACCCTATTTCCAGGCACATCATGTGGTCATCCTGACCGACCAACCATTGAAGGGAGTCCTTTAGAAACCTGATATTTCAGGATGACTGGTTAAGTGGGTCATCGAATTGGGAGAGTTTAACATAAAATTTTGGCCCAAGCCAGCCATCAAGTAACAGGCCCTGGCTGACTTCATCGTCAAGACCACGACCCTAATCATCGATAAGCACCATGGTGAGGACACGGACCAACACCCCAAAGAGCCAGAATGAGTCCTCAACGTGGACGGTTTATCTACCAACTCAGGTAACGGCGCTAGAGTGGTCCTAAGGACCCCAGACGAGTTTGAGGTGAGGTACTCCCTAAACTTTAATTTTTCGGCCACAAATAATGCCTTCAAGTATGAGGCCCTATTAGCCAGATTGCGACTGGCCAAAGAATGCTCAGCTAGGCGTTTGACTATCTATAGTGACGCAGAGCTAATCATCAACCAGATCAACGGGATCTTCAAAGTGTATAACCCTCTCCTGGTTAAATATCTAGCTAAGGCGAAGGGCCTGATCTAGAGATTTGACAAGCTAAACCTAGTCCACATCCCTAGGACTAAAAATTAGAAGGCCAACCAACTTACAAGAGAAGCAATGGCAAAAAATCTAGAGCAGTAGTCGAGGGATATGCAGAAAATTTTGAACACTCCCAGCATAGAGGAATAGGAAGCAATGCAAGTCTTTGATGGAGAAAACTGGATGATGCCGTACTGGAGGTATCTAGTGGATGGTACACTACCCGAAAGCGCAGACGAGGCTAAGCGAATCAAAAAGACGGCTGGCTGGTACACCATAGTCGATGGAAGACTATATCGTCGAGGATACTCGACTCCGTACCTCCAGTGCCTTACCCCTGGGGAGGTCGACTATACTTTGAGCGAAGTCTACCTTAGGATATGTGGATCATACATTGGCAGTAAGAACCTAACATTCAAAGTCATGCGCGAGGGATATTACTAGCCAACGATGAAGAATGATGCCTTGAAATTTGTGAAGAAGTATAAAAATTGTCAACTGCATGGCAATCTTCACCATCAACCATCCGCAGAGTTGAGATCCCTCAAAGCACCCTGGTCTTTCGCGTAATAGTGGCTAAATTTTCTCGGCCCGTTTCTATTATAATCATGTAGAGAAAATTCATCATCACGGGCATAGACTACTTCACTAAATAGGTTGAAGCCACCCCGCTGGCCAAGTTCACCAATCACAATGCCATGGAATTTGTCTGCAAGAGCATAGTTAGTAGATTTGGCATTCCCGATATCATCGTTACTGACAACGAAACCCAATTTTTGGGGAAGCGCTTCATCAAATATTGCACTAGTCTCGGCGTCAAATTGGTCCACACCTTGGTAACGTACCCCTAGGTGACTAGGTAGGTGGAAGTCACAAACAAGACACTACTACACGGTCTTCAGACCAAGCTATAAGATGCAGTGGGCTCCTGAGTCGACGAACTACCCTCTATACTGTGGTCATACAGGATGACTCCTAGGGAACCAACTCGTGAGACACCTTTCAGCCTCTACTATGGGATTGAGGCCGTAATCTCGATTGAGATCGGGCTCCTAAGTTATAAGATCAAAGCCTTCGACCCACTAGGTAACTCTCAAAAGATTAGGGAACACCTAGACTTGCTAGAGGAAGCACGTGGCGCGGCTAGAATGTGCACAACCGCCTACCAACAACGAATCCCTCATTACTACAACAAGAAAGTAAAAGTGTGACAATTCGAAGTTGGAGACCTGGTCTTACAAAGCATAGAAGCCACGGGCAAAATAGCCAATTAGAACAAGCCCTCCCGAAATTAGGAATGCCAGTTCCTTATCTCAGCCATTTTGCGGAACAGAGTATACAAACTCCGAACCCAAAATGGTAAATTGGTTCCGCAAACGTGGAACGCGGTCCACCTAAAGAACTATTACCAGTAACAGACCACACCCAGTCCAGGTCGGTCATGTCTATGATTTGAGGTGTGCTTGTAAAACATACTATTGTTAACAAAAAAATTCTTTTCCCTTTCCATCTACATGTTGTTATGTTCTCTACCTCTTTTCTTTCCTCTTGTCTCCAAGTGAATACTTGCTTGTAGGTTGCATAAAAAAAACCAACTTAAACTGCCTCTAAGTCAGGTGGGTTTTCACTCGTTTGCACCTAAACCTTTGTCCCATACCAAACGTAAGCAGTTCATTTAAATCTTTGTCATCCAAGAGGCCTGTCAACGGTCGAATTAAACCTTGGTCCCATACCAAGTAGCCCATATGCGGTCGAATTAAACCTTAGACATCCAAGCGGTCCGTCAACAGTCAAATTAAACCTTTGTTTCATCCCAAGTGGCCCATTCATGGCCTAATACAAAACCTTAGGGGACTAAAATGACATGTGTGTCAACCTCCTCCCATGGGAGATAGCACAGTCAGTCTACAACGATCGATAAATCGGGGCAAAGTGTGAAAAAACAAATGCTACAAAAGAAGGCTGGCCGCCCAAAATCATAACATAGGCAGTGCCACATAATAAGAAAGCTCAATTTGTTCAACAAAAAGTGTGCTCATATATAAAAATGACTTGATACAACATCACATGTACAAGAATATGTCAGGACTCATCCTGATGACTCCTCGAGGGCAAAGGATCCCTTGGAGGATGCGGCACACGTCTCCGATCATGACCAACCGGATACTCGACTAGTTCTGATCAGCAAGAGGCTCCGGCGTTCCTCAAATCGAAAAGGCCAACTGGAAAATGGGGATCTGCCAAGGAAACAATACGCCTACTAAAGTTGATCCTTGCCTAGAACCGCTCCTCTAGGGTAGGAGCCACCTCTTCAAGGTGAAGCCTTGTCCTTAGCTCACCCTCAAGAGCCACAACCCTCTCCATGGCTTGAGCATGCAAGTCAGAAACCACCTGCAGCTTGGCTTCAAACTCAGTTAATTCCCAATCAAGGTAGTCGACTCATGCCTCGCTCTACAACACCTCCCCGGCGCTGCATTCACACGACGCTCCATATCTTCTACCACAAGATTGGCCTGGGCCTGCATCATACGGGCGATCTCATCTCCTGTGAAGGCAGAAACTCGTCTAACATGCAAGACCTCCTTGCTGGCTGAAAAAGCAAAAAAGGAATTAACAGTGAAAAACTGTATGCAATCAGCTATGCAACTATGCGACTAAGCAAGAAAAACCTGACAAGAGGGGCTAGCTAGCTCCTATGACGGAATGGCTCTCAAGACACTTTGAGTGTAGAAAGGTTGGAGGCTAGGATGAATCCAGTCCACATCTGCACCTCCGTTATAGGAGTCATTGTCACTGCCTTCAAACCACATCCTCCCGTCGCTGCTCTCCTCATTAGAAGACCATCCCGGTGTAGGAGGAGGAGATGCTTTTATCCCAAAGCCAATCAAAGTATGAATATTGGTCATATTCTCTTCATCCATGATGAAGGTGAGGAGACTATAAAGCAAATCGCAAGGGAAACTACCATTATATAGGCGAAGTTTTCTGCCAAAATTGGCATCGCACGGTGTGACAAAATAATTTTTTTATGCTCAGATAATTCCATCATTATAGATACAGGAACAGAAGCTCAAATCTGAACTTAAGGTTGTAGGATAAAACGGACAGTCTCCCCTAAAATTAGGCTAAATAGAAACATAAATCTAAATAAAACATATATAACATAATCAGTTCGTGCACCCAACTATACAATTATCACAATTCATCAGACAACACACATATACAAGACCACAAACTACCATATCCATTTATCGCTTCAATTCAACAATCCAATCCACTATATCATAATCCATATAAGAGATGCCGTCTAGGACCTGTACAAAATTCAAGGAACAAAATAGTAGAAGCAACTATATAAACATGCGAAAGTATAAATACTAATCCAACAGAATTCAGAACGTGCAACAATCATCAATACATAATTTCGTCCACCATTTAAACATTTACATGTAAAATACTAGAATTCCAAAATCTTTAGGATTATTCGAGGCTCCAAATCTTCCTTGCTATAATATATCCAAGCCTGCACGTCCGGTGTCTTCTCTATGTCCTTATTTAGAGTGGAGAAAACAAAAACATATACCTTGCTGAGTCAAAACCCAGCAAGGTATTAAAACATACAGAATATAATGTTCTAATGTAGAATATAATTGCGGAAGGTTCTAGAGACTATCAAAGAACAAAGCATATACAAAAAGTATGAGAAAAGTATAATTCAACATAAACATGTCTCGATAATCATTATTTATGCTTTCATGCAAAATATATGTTCATTAGAGCAGAAACTATGATAACATCAGGAAAACGGAAACATTGAT
>JAOVVI020017975.1:0-10478 GCA_028571085.2 Nepenthes alata | reverse complement strand
ACATTATATCAATTAAAATAAAAAAAATGCAGATTATCATCCTATCTTTAACTCTCTTGCTTTTTCAGTATTTTATATGAAATTTTGCTTGCCGACACAGACAAAGTCGAAGTATCCAAAGCAAGAATCCACTGAGAAATTCGAAATATCAAATACAAAACAGTCATGGCAGTAAGGGTGGGCCATTGAAAATGAACCTAAATGGAATCTTCATAATGGAAGCCGAATAATTGTGACAATAAAAAAATAATACAAATATAAATATTTGATATTTAATCAGAAAATTAAGAAAAAAATACGGTACTTTATTTTTCGATAAGTAATTAACTATGTTATTTCTCCATATTATATTATATAAATATTATTACGTTTTAAGAATTCGGGTTGTCCTACAGATTAGGAGCCGCAGGTCAGATTTTTGTGCTAGTTGATCTGATGCGGATTCGGTCTCCATAACCTCAAACCTAAACCCTACGCAACGCAACAAAAATTAGAGGTTAGAAAATGGCGGGAATCGCTTCCACGGTAAATCCTTCGAAGCTCAAATTAGAGGTTTTTCAAAGAGTACAGAAAGATGAATAGATAATGTATGTGTGGTAAATTGAGCGTTTGGGTACGTCCAACTGATTGACGGTTTAGAGGTGCATTCGCAAAGGGGCAGCTTAGAGATTTGCTCAACTGGTGGGCGGTTTAGGAATGCGCCTGCAGATGGACGATTTAGATAAGCTGCCATAAATTATACAGCTGTATAAGAATCACGGGAGTGCTTTGGCTGGTCTCTTGGAGGAAGAAGAGATATGACTTCTGGAAGAAACGGAGGACAAGTGCTTTCTGGAGAGAGTTGCTTTGAATGAGCACAAAGCCTCTTAGGATGGAGGGATGGCCACCTAGGATGGAGGGATGGCCTCCTTATGTGTGGACTTTTAGACGGAGCATATGGCACAAGGAAAGAGCTTTCTTTTGGATTCACTTCTCTAGCCTCTCTTCTGAGTCCTCTCATTGGATTGATGGTGGTTGTCTTTCTCTAGTCGTTTTGGCTGTTTCCTCCACTCTTTAGTCCTTCCAACCATTCCCTATCTTCCTTTTTTCCGTGAGAATAAAATAATATTTATAGTGGAGTTGGGCGGTTGAATAACCGTCTGTTGTACCAACTGTTGAACCGTCTTCGTGGATAATGACGAATGAGTAAATTGCGCCTGCCACATGGGCTCACTTTCTGACTCGAAATTATTGAGCCACTGGGCTTTATTTGGACTGAATTTTATTAGGCCTTTATTCGTCTATAAATCTTCTTTTTTTGCCGAATTTACTGAACCTATTAAATATATATTTAAAAAATATATATTTTTATATTTTACAATATTTGATTTATAAAAAGTAAGTTAACAAAAATATTTTATTAGTTAAAAGAAAACTTATGTTTAGATTTTGAATAAATAAAAAGGACAAGAAAATATCGCTCTAATTATAGTATGCATTGCTTCTATATGTCCTAAGCCCTAAATGAATGCTTTGCATACCTTAAATTTACCCTAAATTGTTCTTGTATGTTTTATAATTACAATAAAGTAAGAAAATTTTATAAAATCATACAAAATTTCTATATTTGTTTAAAGTACAGCAGCCACTACATGTTTAAAGTTCTATACTATAACTTTTACATGCTTTAAAATTTTATAATTAAATTCTCACATAAATTATAAACTTCTACATACTAAGTGTTTAAATAATTAAGGATAAAAACTCTATTATTGGTTAAAAGATAAGCATATTTTTTTCAGTACGAGAAGATATAAAAGATTATTCGTATTTATTACAGATATATCTCATTACGTATGATTTGAGGTCGCTATATGGTTGGTATTCTAAATAACTTTCGGGTATAACAATTCAGGTCCTGTGATTGAATTGATTATTATTTTTGAATCGGTTAATGATATTTAATTTATATATTTGAGTACAATGTTTATTTAGTATTTTATTTTATCGATGACATAAAAAATATATAAATTTTGTTAGTATAAAGGACTAAAACTTGATTCTAATGAATTAAGGAAATAAATCAAGAAATTCGATAGTAGGGACATGACAACCTTTGTTGTCGAACTAACATTTTTGTGACTACTCTTTATGGGGTCATGGCCACTAGACGCATCATTCTTTATCAACTAACTTGCGTGTTCTAATACTTAAGAATTTACCATTTTACTTTGTCAAAAGTTTCATTTTTTTGGTGAATCAAATGTTGATAATATGAGAACGGATGGCTTGATCACTTTCTCATAAATAGCGCCAATAATGCATACCCTGAATTTAAATTGATATTTGAATTTTATCAAATTAAACTTTTGAACCCCCTGATTTGGATCTTGCACATCACTTCAATTTTCACTAGATTATTGGAATACAATACTCATTTGTCAATATATTTTTTAATATTTAAGTAAGAAATTTTTTTAAAAAATAAAAAAAAATTAAAAAAGGAAAGGGAATGTGTGTTAATGCGATTAATTTATGAGGATTTGGATCCATAAATTCTTATGAAAGAAGAACACCAGTTACGTGTCTCTAGCACCTCTTTCGCTGTATCAAACAAGAAATTTGTATTTATTGCTCGGGTATCAACCAACCTATCACTCCTCTATTGGCATGTCTACTATTTAAAACATTACCTTATTTGGGCTCCAGATATTACATTGGTTTTATAATTGTTCAATAGTTAATACTTAATATTTATTTAACTGTTAATACTTGCTTTAATATGGCTAATAATCTCTTAGTTTAGTATTTGTCTCGTTGGATAATAATCTACATTGGTTCTTCAATGTAAGATATGTCCTCCTAAACTTGTAGTTAATCATACTCAATTATGTTCGACTCATTGTATATGTACTTACTTAGCTTGAACACGTAGGATTCATCGTGCACTCTTGTTAGTGACAGTGATAAGGCTAGCCAATAGGCCACCTCATCGAATCTATCAAATATCTCTAATGTTTTAACCTCTTTGGTGTGAGGTTTCGGTTCAAAAACGTCATAATTAGAAGGTAACTAAAATGACACAAATCAAAATTAGACTTAAAATGTTAGAAAAATTAAGACCAGAAGCAAAATAGTGAGATTTTTGCTCGGTGCCTGATGACCGGCCGAGGCACCACACGGGTGCGAATAGAAGAACATCAGTGCCCGTGGCGAGCCCAGGGCAGAAATGACAGAATGGTTGCACTCAATGGCCGCTTGAGCATGGACCCGGGCGTGAAAAATAGAACCTTCGCGCTCGATGACTGCTCGATCACGGGCTAGGGAGTGAAGATCAGAGTGCACCGCGCTTGATGACCGCTCGAGTGCGGGCCCAGGAAGGTTTTCCAGTAGTGTGGCACTCGACAACCACTTGACTAGTGCCCAAGATGCTAGCTGGATTATATATACGCGTGAGGATTTCATTCAGGGTATTTTCCAGCTATTTTATGATTTCTAGAGAGAGATCGACAACCAAGAGAGAGAAAGGAGGAGATCGAAGTATTGGAATCCGAATTCCTCTAAGAGCTAGTTATAAAGGTTTTAGATTGGGTTGAGGCAAATGTTCCCATACCCTTTTTATCTCTTTTGATTTTTATTCATTTTTTCTTGTGTATTTTCGTCCTAATACCCACCCAAATCATGAAGAATATGTAACCCATGGTTATTGCTCAAAGTATTTATAATTTATTGTCCAATTTGCCTTCCGATTTGCCCGATTTGTCTCCACCAAAACCCTAACTAGGCCTGATTTAGGATTTTCCCCCTTTCCTTTGATTATATGTTAAATTGTCCCCAAAATATGAATTATTATGTTCTAATTATACATAAACTTCAATTGGGTGTCTGATCTCGCAAGTATCGACCTGTTTGTATCGTCAGGATACTCTAAAAATAGCCCTGGTACTGTTGACCCAAAATAAATAAAAATTTTGCATGCTTCCACCCTAATTAATTGTTATAAAAATATGATTAATTACATTTATTTAATTATAAGCTCCGAAAAAATATGATTGTGCTCCGTGTGTGAAAGAAATATGTTCTAGACGCCCCTAAAGTGATAATTGCCTAGTATGGTAAGAAATTCTAATCTTTCCTATACATTGTGACATCCTGCATCCAAATTGACTTGTAAAAATACTTATATCCGAAGGAAAGATAATGATAATATATGTAATCAGAGGAAAGTCCACAATGTGATATGTGATCGAATGGTTCTCTCGGATGGAGATATTGTGAAATGAAGTATGGTGGACCTTCCCTCGAAAGAATAAGAAATCATGAAACTATGACCATAAAATTTGTTATGAAAGGTAATATCCATTGGCCCACCATTAATGTTACAGTAGAGACTTAAGGATTATCCTGGTCGTGTATTATAACGAAAAATACTTTTGGTATGGCTTTCGAACAACAAGGACTGTCTCTGGACCACAAGAGGTTAGGATAGCATTTTATTGGCCCTGTATGATCGGGTGAGAGCATACCGCTATGCCACGTGGTGTTCAGCTTGTTTACAAGTATCATGTGATGGTTGAGTAGCTGCAGACCTTAAATGTAGCCAATGATTGAGTAGCTGCAGACCTTAAATGTAGCCAATGATTGAGTAGCTGCAGACCTCAAATGTAGCTGATGGTTGAGTAGTTGTAGACCTTAAATGTAGCCGATGGCCGAATAACTGTAGGCCTAAAAGGTAGCCGATGCTTTAGAATGTGTAGAGTAATACATTCCTCTCATTGTTCTCCCACACCTTTAGTTAGAAAGGCTTACTAAGCCTGATCATTAAAGATGAATAATCATATATAAAGTATATCAAAAAAAGAAGTAAATTGTATTCCAAAATATATTTGAACATGTTTTCGTTTATGCATCTCTTCCATGATTATGTATCTTTTCCTTACTTCTCTTCGCTTATGTCATCACTTTTGATTATGGTACACTTGTTGAGGTATTAGGTCATCCTTACTTCTTTTTCCTTCCAAATGAACAAGCAATTATACCAGACGAGTCCGAATAGGCTATAAATGCAGGATAGGCAGCTAATACAGATTAAAAAGCTTTCAAGGACTTAGTTTTATTATTTTGTATAAGGCAGGGATATTGTAATAATTATTTTAATATTTATGGTTATGTATATATATGTCATGGTGATGATGGATGTATAGATAATTTTTATTGTTCATTAATGGATGTAGTAGCTTCTGCAGGTATCTTTTATGGTTATAATTGGTTCCTAGCTGGCATCCTTTCTTAGACGGCATCGTACCGAAGTTACGATGTTGGGACCACCCATGTATTTGTTATGGTGATTGGGATCCTGTGTTTATATTGTATGTATACTGTGGATTCTGTACAATGTATGTACAGGTTTTATATTTAGTGGGCGTCCATTTTATAGATGAAATTTTATTAGATTTTCGGTAAAATTTACAGTCCGTCATAGTTGATATCAGAGAAAGTGATGCTTTAAGATTTATATGAATCTTATGCGGAAGCTTAGGATAGTATAGGCTAAAACTAGATAAGTGAACGTAGTTATAGAATGACCAAGTTAGGATAGATAGCTCTAGTTACTCTAGCTTGCGTAACTTAGACTAGGGCTAAGATAGGATGGTAGTTTTATTTAATTGCGTAAATAGTAATGTCATAATTAGGGTTGATCTTTTAACTAACATGTAATTGTTCTTGTTTTAGAGGTGTTTTCTAAAGTCAAGTATGTCGCCTAGACGTGGAGGCTTGCAAGGTGGTGGTCAGTCCCCAGATTAGGAGGCCGAGTATTTGAATTTGTTGGGAAGTATGGAAAATATTATTGAGAATATGGAGTAGCAAAATCTCGCCCCTGTTCCTACTCCGGCTCCCGTTTAGGCCCTTGTTAATCCGGGACCATCTGCATACAATCACTTTATCTAGGAGCGAGTTCCTGCATTTCTAGGGGAGCCAAACCCTATAAAGGTGGGCACATGGTTTGAGAGCCTGAAGAAAGTATTCGCAGTGATTAGGTGCCCCGACAAGGATCGAATTTTGTTTGCATCCTACCGGCTAGAGGGTGAGGCACATCATTGGTAGATAATAAAGAAAAGGGTATTGGGAGTGCCTGAGGATGAGATCCCTTGGCAGATGTTTGAGGAGGCGTTCCAAGAGAATTACTTCCTTTCCAGCCTCTGTGTTCAAAAGGAAGATGAATTCATCCGATTGAGGCAAGGTAGCCGGACCATGACAGAATATGATGCCAATTTTTCTAAGTTGTTACGGTTCGCTTCGAATATAGTAGAGGATGAGGAGAGGAAGATGAGAAAGTTTCTGCAGGGCTTGCAGGATGATATCCGCAAGCAGTTGGCAACCCTCAACCTAACGACCTATGCCGATATGTTGAATCGTGCATTGATCCACAAGTAAGAGCTCGCAAAGGAGGAGTTATATAAGAAACGGTTGTCGAGCAAGAGTTTGGTCAATGTTAGTTTTGGAGCTAGTTTGGGGTGCCGTTCAAGAAGTCTAAGTAGTCAGATTCTGATAAGAAGAGTGGTCAGACATCAGTATCGTCTCAAGCTTCAGTGGGCCCATGTCAACATTGCGGGAAGATGCATGGAGGTAGATCTTGTTTCAAGCTGATGGGTGCTTGTTTCAATTGTGGTCAAGTAGGGCATAGAGCTAAAGAATGTCCTCAATCACCGAATGTCCGTACTCTAAAGCCTGTAGTTCGAGGAAAAGCTTTTATAGTATCCGCCAGTGAGGCCAAGGCATCAGACGACATAGTGGAAGGTATACTCCCTATTTGTGGTATTTCCTGTTCAGTGTATTTTGATTCTGGGTCCACACATTCGTTCATTTCTCCTCGTTTGGCCTGTCGTGTTGCACCCTCTCCCGTGACCCTTCATTTCTCTCTAATCGTGTCCACAACCATAGGATCTTCTGTCAAACTGATATCTCCTACCCGGAGTGCATTGTGGAGGTGAATGGGTTGTCCTTAATTGTTGATTTGATCCTCCTGGATATGCGTGATTTTGATACCATTTTGGGCATAGATTATTTGTCTAAATATCATGCAACTATTGACTGCTTCCACAAGATGGTGGACTTAACTATCTTGGAATGTGAACCTTTTCATGTTCAAGGAGTTCGGAGAGTGGAGGCATCTAGTTTTATTTCTGCTCCCTATGGTCACCATTTATTTGAAAGGATGATAGTTTTAAAAGTCTTTTTATGAGAGGTTTTGACCGAAAGTTATTGCAATTGAAAAAAATAATGACCTCGATAGGAAAACAAATTAAAGATTCAGTTAGATCTCTTTATACTAATGAATTATCTCTTTCACACAAGAAAATAAAAAAATCTATCACTCTTAAATATGCAAAAGGAAGATCATATAATGACTTGGAGATGAGTCTATAGATGATGAGAAATTAGTTTCTTCGTCAAACAAGTTGATATTTTTGAACAGTAAAACAAAATTTCAAGAAAAAATGAAATATTATTTTGATTATAACACAAATAGAGATGAAGAAATGACTCCAAGGATAAAAACAATCTAAAAACATTAAATGTCATGAATGTCAATGATTTAGACACATTAAGACTAACTATTCTAAATTCAAATGCAACAAGGACAAAGTCTTATGTACTAACCTTTCTAATAAGGAGGTTGAGAAGAGTAATAGTGAGCCTTTTCCTTCTAAGAAGTGCTCCAATTATATAACTTTTATGTCTTATATTGAGAGTGATGTTGTGCATGTCATAGGGTATGATGCGGCTGATTCTAATCATTCACACTCTGAGTCAAAAAATGGTTTTCAAGATTTGTTGGAAGTTTTTAACAAATTGTATCATAATAGCCTTGTAACCTAGTAAATGAATTGGACTCTTTCAAAAGAGGGTTTATGAATTGGACTGTGAAGAGAATATTTTGAGAGATTGCTTGAATGAAAAGGAAAAGGTTTAAAAATTATGTGTTATGCTAATCATGCTCATAACGTCAAGATAAAATCTTTTTCAATCGAACCTGAAAAGTTTAGAGCATAGTTCCTAATATTTATGGAGAGTTTTAAAAAGATTGACTATCTGCTTGGTCTTGGCAAGATAGCCGATAACAAGAATGGGCTAGGTTTTCATGAACATAGCTATTAATTGAACCACTCAATGAAAACCATCATTGTATCAGTAAAGTAGCATTGAAAATAAAGTGGGCACTACAACTATTCAACATAAGAAGCTAAAACAAGCTCCTCCTACGAGTCCTCCAAAGACGTACACAATTAAGACATTCTTCACTGATAAATTTGTACGCATTTGTTGGGTGTAATAAGGTAGCACACATTCACCCAAAATGCATTGGGCCCACATAGAGCCACCATCTCGTTTGGTGCAATAAAGCACCTAAGTCTTCTTTGTGTATTATATTGGGAGTTTGTCATCACTGTGATGTTTTCTATTACACTTGTTCCCATTGTTCTTAACTAAAATCTAGAAAATCTAGACATGGATTTTGATGGGTATACCATAATATGGGCTAGCCCACGGTCAAAGGAGACCCAAATGGCCTGCTGGACGGTCAACTCAAATAACGGCCCAACAAGAGGTGAAAGCCCAAATCCTGAAAGACCCAAGACGGTCAACGCCAACCTTGACCGTCAAGACACCACCAGGGGACCAACTCGAGTTCAGACGGTCAACTCGAGTGTTGACTGGATATATTGTAGCAGCAGGCCCAAAAAGGCATTAAACCTGCTTGGCCCAGGCCCAAATTGGCAGGTGAACACGTGCACGAAAAGTAACGATCCTTTCATGATCACCTACTTTCCTAAAAGCTGATCTTCTCCAAAAAGGCGGCAATGAACTCAGCGCCAACAACACGGTCACAAAAGCATGAGGTGATTTGGATATCCGTTGCACTGTTCAGAAGGAAAAAGATCCATCACATCACGTCTGTCAAGCCCACTAACTCTGAGAAGGCCGTCATTGCCAGACCAAGAAAAACATGCCACCTTGCCCAGAGAAGGTGGCTCTCCTGCTATCCATAAAAGCTTGAGGTATTCGTTCTGGAAGACACACGCACACGCATACTCATATGCATACACACAAGCTCACGAACGAATATACAAGCTTACTCAGAAACAGAAGCTCTCTTACTCACTCTCTAACATGTCTTCTTGAGAACCCTCAGAACTAGCTTCCTGAAGGACTTCCAAAATCTAACCCGCGAATGCTTATAGAGTTTGAACAGAGATTTGTCTTCTCTTTCTCTCTACACAAGCGTCCATCCTTCAATCCCAAAAAAGGCCTCCAGATTCCATGAGACTTTTTTGGCTTTCTGAGAATCGTTCCCTAAAGATTCCATGCTTTCGGGATGCCGCTTCCACACGCTCTCTGTGAGCTGGAAGCGAGAACTCACATTCTCAACGGGCCAATACTCCCGACCATCCTACTCTCTCTCTCATTTACCTATCAGTTTACCTTCCTTACTTCGAAAGCTTTTTACTGACTTGAGCGTTGGAGTATTTTCGGTGGGACAACCTCCCGACGACACCCTAACCTCTTCTTCACTTTAGTGCTGTGCAGGATTCAAACTCAGTGAACGGAGTCGGTTTGAACCATCCAGACAAATTCAAATTTGTTCGGAGTCAGATCCAGCTATGCATCATTGGCGCCGTCTGTGGGAAGCGCTTACAAAAAGACGACCACAACTCTGCACAACGCACTCTTTTCAACACCCGATTCATCCACAATGGTGAACACGAGAGCTCAAGCTAGCGATCCCACTAGAGACGTCACTTCTCTCGACCAGGACCACGCTGCTGGTACCTTGGTCAACGGGGCAACGGGCGGAGTACCAGCGCCCTACTTCCAGCAACTGATGGAGTAGATGCAGACCAACAATCATCTGCTCCAAATACTCTACTCTCAATAGTAGCAGCGACAGCAGGCGGCCCCGTCAGTATCCGTCCCTGTGTCGGCTACCAAAAAGGGTGGCCAGAGGAAAAAAATTAACCAGAAGGCCTGAGAGACCCACAAATAATCCGGTCCCAGCCTCCTCGCTCGCTCCAGGCCAGAACAGGCCTGAGGAACGTTCTGGGAGCACAACTCTATGAGAAAGCCCGGAGAGAAAAAATTACCAATACTCTCAGGCAGAAGATGGGAACGCAGTCCAGGAGCGAGCCTCCAGGACTGTCAGGTCCGCTGGAGGCAGTAGCCAGCCAGCTACTGGACCCTCCAGGGACAAAAAAGAGTTGAGGGCTTACCTCAACTCTAAGAGATTTGCCAATGCCACTCACACAGATCCGCGAGTGGATAAAATTTAGAACCGCGTGTTCCAAGACGATGAGTATGCTATTGACCTGGACAGATCTCCTTTCACGGCGGAGATCCTGAACCGTCCGCTACCCACCAAGTTTAAAATGCCTTCCCTTGACTCATACGATGGGAGCAGTGATCCGGTTGATCACCTAGTTCACTACCGCACCCATCTG
>JAOVVI020017974.1:0-10478 GCA_028571085.2 Nepenthes alata | reverse complement strand
ACCGACGTGAATAAAGCTTGCCCCAAAGACAATTTCCCTCTCCCCAGGATCGACCAGCTCGTGGACTCCATATCCGGGCACGAGCTCCTGAGTTTTATGGATGCGTACTCCGGCTACAACCAGATCCGGATGGACCCTGGCAATGAGGAGCATACCTCCTTCATGACTGACCAAGGCACGTACTGCTACAAGGTGATGCCCTTCGGACTCAAGAACGCGGGCGTAACCTATCAGCGACTGGTGAACAAGATGTTCGAGGCCCAGATTGGGCAAAATGTGGAAGTATACGTCAACGATATGCTCGTAAAGAGCAGAGTCGCCGACGATCATGTCAACGACCTGAACGAAACGTTTCAGATCCTCAGGCGACACGGAATGAAGCTCAATCTAGCCAAGTGTGCCTTCGGGGTAACCTCGGGGAAATTCCTGGGCTTCATCGTGTCCCAACGAGGCATTGAGGCCAACCCTGAAAAGATCAAGCCCATCCTCGACCTGAACCCCCCGCGGACTATAAAAGAAGTCCAAAAGCTCACCGGGCGAATAGCAGCCCTTTCACGGTTCCTCGCTAAATCAGCAGAGAAATACCTGCCCTTCTTCAAGGAACTAAGGGGCACCAAGTCGCAGGGATTCAGGTGGGATGAGGCTTTCCGAGAACTGAAGACCTACCTCGCCGGCGCGCCACACCTAGGGTCACCACACGAGGGAGAAGACCTATACCTCTACTTGGCTATGTCAACGGCAGCCCTCAGCTCCGTATTGGTTGGGGAGCACGAAGGCACGCATCGACCAGTATACTACGTAAGCCAGATGTTGACGGACGTGGAGGCCCGCTATCCACACGCTGAGAAGATAGCACTCGTACTCGTATACGCGGCACGGAAACTACGACCCTACTTCAAGTCGCACCGCTATTAACAGACCAGCCGCTGATGTCGATCTTATAGAAACCAGAGACATCTGGACGATTAGCCAAGTGGTTCATCGAGTTAGAAGAGTTCAACCTGGAGTTTCAGCCACGGCCAGCCGTGAAGGGACAGGCTCTGGCCGATTTTATCGTGGAAGCCGTAACCCCGGCTCAAGAAGAAGTCAGTAACCCGGAAAACACGGAGGGCGGTGCTCCTCCAGCATGGACACTGAACGTGGACGGGTCATCCACCCAAGCCGGCAGCGGGGTGGGCGTCGTCCTAAAGACCCCGGAGGGCATGGAGATTACATACTCCGTCACACTGCCCTTCCCAGCCACCAAAAACTTGGCAGAATATGAGGCCCTCCTTGCTGGCCTGCCGCTTGCCAAGGCGTGTTCCGTGCGATCGTTGGTCGCGCGTAGCGATTCCGAGCTTGTGGTGAACCAGGTGAAGGGGAACTTCGACGCCTCAAACCCGCAGCTTGCAAGGTACCTGGCGAAAGCAAAGACCCTGATCCTTGAGTTTGAACGGTTCGTGATCGAGTATGTTCCGAGAGCGGACAACGAACGCGCTGACCAACAGGCCCGGAATGCGACTACTGGTTCCACGGAATAATATGCCAGAGAACCCTGGGAGGTCCTGACCACACCAAGCATTGATACCGAAGATCGAGATGTACTATGGGTTGACACAGGGAACAATTGGATGACGCCGTATGTACGGTACCTGACCGAAGGGACCCTGCCCGATGACGCCAATGAGGCCAAGCGGATCAAGAAGACGGCAGGATGGTACACTGTCCTCAGCAGAAGACTGTACAGATGAGGATACTCTACTTCCCTCCTGAAATGCCTTACGCCAGAAGAGGCCGACTACACACTAAGTGAAGTGCACTTGAGAGCATGTGGCTCACACTTTGGGGGAAAAAAACCTTGCGTTCAAAGTCATGCGGCAAGGGTTCTATTGGCCCACCATGAAACGAGACGCTATGGAGTTCGTCTGGAAGTGTGAAAGTTGCCAGGTCCACGGCACTATGACGCACCAGCTACATACGAAACTGCACAACCTCCAATCCCCGTGGCCGTTCGCGCAATGTGGGCTCGACATACTTGGGCCCCTGCCTATGGCTTCCGGGCAGAGGAAATTCTGATCGTCGGCATCGACTACTTAACCAAGTGGGTGGAGGCTGTCCCTCTCGCCAGAATCACCGAGCAGAATGTGACGGAGTTCCTCCGTCAGGGAATGGTCTGCCGCTTCGGGATCCCTGTGGTCGTAGTGACCGATAACGCAACCCAATTCACTCGCAAGCTCTTCACCAAGTACTGCCGCGACCTCCGCATCAAGCTTATCCACATATCCGTGGCATACCCTCAGGCTAACGGACAAGTAGAGGTCACTAACCGCACACTGCTACACGGATTGAAGACCAGACTGAAAGACGCAGGGGGCTCCTAGGCTGAGGAGCTACCATCTGTACTCTGGTCATATCGGATGACCCCGCGGGAGCCGACATGGGAAGAGCCCTCAACATCTGCTTTGGGGCCGAGGCTGTGGTCTCCGTGGAAGTGGGGATGCCCAGCCTACTGATCGAGTGTTTCGATCTGATTACCAACGAGCAAAGGCTTCGAGAAAGTTTAGATATGCTCTCCAAAGTTCGAGACATGGCGCAACTGCGAACCACTACCTACCAGCAGTGCGTCGCACGGTACTACAATAAACGAGTAAAACCACGTCCTTTACAGGTTAGATATCTGGTCCACCGGAGCGTAGAGGCGGCGGGAAAGACCGCGAATAGGAACAAACTCTCCCCTGAGTGGGAGGGGCCATTCCTCGTCTCCACAATCCTCCGGAGCGGAGCGTACAAGCTGCGCACCCAGAACGGCAAACTAGTCCCGCGGACTTGGAACGCCGCCAACCTGAGGAAGTATTACCGATAATGCTACATCGACCCAGGTAAGGCACAAGCACGTGCACCATGATGAATGCTTGGATCCGTGTGCTGTCTGCTAATTAATTACATCGCTCTTCATGTCACCCTGCATTTTCATACGTGTGAACTCTTGACATGCATAGCATTTTTAAATCATACGACGTAGACTGCCTCTAAGTCGGGAGGACAGGCGTCCGTCCATAAAATGAATCCTTGGCTTAATGCTAGACGGTCTGCAGATGACCGTTTTAGGATTACGCCCTCGCACCATCCGGTCCAAGGACGGCCCTATATATATCTTGGCCTCGCGCCAATTGGCCCATGCGGCAACCTGCGCTGTGACTCCGCGCCGAAAGGCCCAGGAGGCAACCACTCGCAGAACTTGACTACTTGTCAAAGAGGACCCGAGCGGTCCACTAAACAGGCTACGCGCCTACGACCCAGGTGGTCAGACTAAAAGGCCCGGGTGCTTTTAAAGCCTCCAAATCGCGGTCAACAAAACCTTAGGCGGCAAAGTTTGCAGGCGTGTGGCGACCTTCATGCGCAGAAGAGAGCACCTTCAGTATACGATGGTCATGGGCTAGGACCTTAACATGGTGATTATAACGCCTTGAGTAGGGGCTACACACCTCCCGCGACTAAACGCGACCAAGGCCTAGACCCGGAGTCCGGTTGTCGCGGCCTCAAAACCCGGTAGACCCTCGTTGAGGCTCCAAGGGCTTGGCGATGACGTCTGCTTCACCAGATCGAGCCCCCTAAATGCATGTCTTGCTATAACATCCTCTGACGAAGGACGAGCACAGCACAAGAAGACGCCTGTATAGGGTCTTAGTGACGATGGCTCCACGAGCCTAGCATTCAAAACAGGGGAACGACCCCGAGGATCACATCCAACAAAAGTTGCGGTCTGAAATACAGCACTACAGAGAATAAGTGCGGAAAAAGCAATAGCCTCTTTCCATTCGAGTTACAAGAAGCAAGATACAAGGGCGAAGGTTGGTGGAAAAAGACAGCAAAACGACCGAAACAGAGAAAGACTACTCGGGCAGACAAGAAGTGCCGGCCTGCACCGAAAAATTCTTCAAATGGGACACCTCTCAGATCCTAGGATTCCCTGGATGGAAGACCCCCCCGGTGACATGGGGAGCCGCCAGAGAAGCGATCTTGCGGCACAGGTGGATGCCATCCCAATACCGAGTCTCCAACGCAGCCCGCGACTCCGACGGAGAGTACCGACCAACCATGTCTTTCACCAGGCGAGCGACGTCATTCTCCGCAGTAGCAAGCAGGGCTTCCAGCCGTGCCACTTTCTGCTGCAAGAGCCCGATCTCCTCTTGGCAGAAAGTAACGCGGGCCCTAGCACGACGGATGGCCTGATGCATACCCCCGTGAAGGGCGGAGAGATCGTCGAAGGGATCGGAGTCCCCAGGTTCCTGTCAAGAAAGCAGCGTCAAAAGAATTCATCAAGTACGCAGTATGAAAGAAGAGGCAGAGAAAGACAGTCTTACCTGGATGGGGACAGCGTTTGGAGAGTGTTCGGGACCACCCGGCAGAACCTCCTCCTGAGGTTCCTCTCTTTCACCCGCTAGAGGCGAGCTTGCTAGAAGAGAGGCAGCCGGAGGAGCACTCGGAGGCTCGTGCCTCGAGGTAGTCCTGGAGACCCCTTCGCTAGCTTCGACCGGGTCGGCGGTAAGCGCGACCCCTTCCACAAAAGACGAAGCCCTGCCTTCGGGAACCACAGGCTCCAAAATGGGTTCCGCAAGAATGGCAGTCAACTCCCCGAGGGCCCCAGCCTACGATGTCAGCCCACGCACCTCCGGGTATGGTCCCTTCAAATCGTCAAGGTCCACGACATCGTCCCCGGCTCCTGGGGCGGTGTCTGCAAGCACCTCAGTGGCAGAACGAGCAGGAAGCATCCCAACGGGTTGAGACGCTGCCTCACAGACTTCGAGAACGGCTAGTACCGCGGCCGAAGTCGACGACGGCTCCGCGGACTCCCCCCGGTGGCCCACGGTCGAAACCACTTCTCCGATCAAACTCAGGACCTCAACTGGAGAGCTGGTGGTTTGCCTCAGGAGCATCCGTGATGTAGTCCCACCGGCCTCCCTCAGCCTCTTCAGGGGGACCTCCACTTCCTCGCCATCTAAAGACGACCCCGGCAGCGAGCAGCTCTCCTCCTCATCGCCTCCGGACCGTCGAGAAACAGTCGTGTCCCCGGGATCCCTCTTTTCGTGGCGAGCGACCTTCCACCCCGAGGGGGGCCCCCACTTAGCGGCCTCAAACGTAATGGAAGTCAAGAAGTAACCCTAGACGGACAACTTTGCCTCCTCAGATTGAAGGGCCGAAACTAACTCCGCCGCCCCCACAGCATCCTCAGTGGGTGGCTTTTCATGGAAGAACTCCAAAATCGGGTCCCACGTACGCGAAAGCTCAGAATCAGAAGGCTCATGTAGAAAGAAGAATCGGTCTTTCCAGCCCTTCACCGAATTGGGGTTGGTCCCGCGGAAGCGGAAACCCGCCTTCGGTGACATGAACACCCAATCCTCTGACTCCGAGAACCGGAAGATCAGTCTCGCCGCCTTGGCATCAAATGAGCCACCGTGAAGCCGAACAAAGACGCACAGGGACACCAAGTAACGCACGGCGTTGGGATGAAGCCTCGCTACCGAAATCCTCAGCGCTTCCACCAGCGCATACAGCGTGCAGGGCATGGGGTAACGAAACCCCCTCCTCAGGTGGTGCTCGTACACTGTAATGAAGCTCGCCAGGGGAGCGCAGGCTCTATCCAACGCATCTGGAATGCGATAGCTCCAGTCGCCAGGAAGACCGTAGTCCACCACCAGGGCAGCGATAGCGCCCGCAGTTAGAACGGATTTGGTGTTATGAACACCATGGCGACTTATCCTGGGAACCTGGGAAGAAGCGGAGTTTTCTCTCTTTCTCGCCATATCTTTTTCTCTCTATCGACACAGGCCCACCACAGAGGGAATTTCAGCAGGGGAAGTAGGTCGTTCCAACTGGTTTAAATAGACAACGAAAGGCCAATGGGCGGAAAACCAGAGCGACGCCCCCAACAGATGACCAGGACGCGTGCCAGCTTCGCAACGCATCGCGAGATTCGAGATCACCCGCAATCATGGCCCAGCGCCTCCACTGCCTGGCGAAAGCCCACGCTGGCGCCATTGTAATGGATAATGATTCATGATAGTAAAGCCCACAAAGGGATACACGGTGCCGCAAAATAAAAGGAGCCGTCACACAAGCCAGGAGCTCGAAAGATGAAACGGTGCAACAAAACAAGCTTTATTAAAGGGCCCCATTGCAACAGTCGTACATAAAAAAAAAGAGAAGAAGAAGAGATGAAGAGGTACGGCGGCGACAAGAGCCACTACCAGTTAACCATCCCAATGGCCAGTAGAGGAACTTGGAATATGATAGTCCATCAACTGCCCGTGCGTTCGGGCGTGGGAGTTGTGAGGGTCCAGAATGCCGACACGAAAGTTTGAATCCTCCAACGAAACAAGCCTCCGGCAAAGCCTGATGGCGTCAAGGTAACTCCTCTCCATAGCAGGATTCACACCTTCTGACCGAAGCCTTGTCCTCAGCTCTGCCTGCAGCTCGGCGACCTCAGCTCGGTGCTGTTCCCTCAGCAGCTCGATCTCGCCCTCGAGGGCCAGTATGCGGGCCTGAGCTCCCACGTTGGCACCAACAAGGCACATGGCCCTAGCTTCTGACAAGGACCACGAGCTCTCCAAGTGTGCCACGCGGGCCCTCAACCTCTCCGCCTCAACTGCGGCCGCCCCTACACGTGGCTCAACTCCCTCGAATCCTGGAGGAACGTCCCGACCTTGAGAAGGACCCGCGACCGTGGCTTCAGAGCAAGCCCCTCCTGAAGCGTCGGCTCCCAAAGCCCGGAGAGCGAGAGAGCCTGACCCAGACCCGTTGGAAGAATGCCCCGATTCGCGAGAGGAGTCGTCCATCGATTTTGCGGTGAGAAAGCGCGCACAAAGAGAGCAAGTTACTGATGAGCACACAGATGCAAGGAAGCGCGAAGCTCCAAGAGAAAATGAAGCGTTTAAATAAAGGAAAATCCGCCTGAAACGGCGATATGGGAAGGTCAAAGAGCTCCAGCCCCAAGCCAACGGGGAACCGCCGCGTGTCAAATCTTTAAAGATTCGCACCTTTCCAAGGCGTAACCAACTAACATGACGCCTTCTGAGCACGCGCTCATTCAATGCACCGCGCGGCTAGCAAGCACGACCAATGATGACCACCTGTCTCCCCGAAACAGAGCGAGGATCGACAGGGAAGATGCATGAAAAGATATTCACGATGGAGAAGGAAGAGTGATAGCAAAATGGCTACTTCTTTTATTCATATAAACTTTCTCTTACAAGGTACATGCTTCACAGCTACAAAGAGTACAAGCAAGACGGAGAAAGACGACGGTGCTAAGTCCCGGCTCCCTTACGACAGCCCCTTACGAGCCTGAAGAACGTGATCTACGTGGGATCGCCATAACCGGCAAAAGCCGAAGGTTCTCAGGCGAGCAGAGGACGCGGGAAGGGCACACCAACTCTGACGGAGCCCGCCGAAGTACGATCTGCTGGAGCAGGATCAGCACCAACACCGGAGGCACTAGGGATAGTGATTACCAGCTCCGCTACTCTCTTAGCCAACCTCCGGCGTCCGCCCTTCCTCCCAGGGAGGACTACCAAATCCTGCTAGTGGGTGAAGGTGAGCGTTGTCCCTTTGCCTAAAGAATACACAAAGGCCGGGGCACCTCTACCACCCCACTATGCCTCAGGAGGGTCACACCCCTGGAGGAAGAACGCGAGTACAGCAGAACGGCTGAACCGTCCCCATTAGCACGGGAAGCAAGCTAAGCCGGGGAGCTTAGAACTGCTTTCATCAAGAGCTTCAGACATCCAGACAGTCCATCCAACTCCTTCGTAGATTTTCGCCATGAACGGGGCAAGCCCAGGTCTCCACATCGCTTCTCTCAAAAGTGATCAGCGGACATACTCCGATTGACGGGGGAGTCCTCCTATTTATAGGGCAGATGAGCCTTGCTCTCTTCCCTGATCGACGATGAACGACGAGCAAGCAAATGTCTTTCACGGAACAGGAAAGACCCCTGATCAAGCGCAACCCAAGGCGTGCGAATCTTACCTGGCAGAGCTACGAGTCACATCGTTGGCAGAAAAGCCTGCACAGTCTCCTGGGGAAGGCGCGAGTCCAGAAAATGACAAAGTGTGACACAACACGAGAAGGGCTACGAGGTCGCTGGATGGACCCAGGAAACATGCCAGGCTCGACCACTGGCTGAACCAGGCATGGGGGGCTAGTGTTGGGTCCCATGTCCAGGCCCATGAAAAGTTAGTGGCCCACGACAAAGATAACAAAGCCAACTAGGTATGTCGAGCCCAGCCCAATTACACGGAAGGCCCACGCCGTGCCACGCTAGCAAAAGATGACAAAATTCTGCGAGGCGTTTAATGCGCTGCCAGGAAGGCGGAAAGGTCAGCCAATGAAGAAGCAGCTGGCGCTGCGCCAACTGCTCGCGCAGCCATCTGCAGGCGGTCAGCCAGTCTTAGCGAGAGGAGATACCAGGCGTGGCCGACAGCGCCCAGGAAATTTCCAGCGACGGTAAAAGGACAGTCGACATAACTGGCGGACAACGACAAAGACCAACGGCAAAGAAGCCCTAACAACGGGTATTCAGATGCCCAAAGTCCCAGGGGAAGGGTCCTATAAGATCTCTCGCTCCCCACAGAGAAAATGGTCCGATTTCTGATCCCAAATTTTGATTTCCCATTCCTGATTCGACTGTGGAAACGAAGGACTTCCCTCCTCTGAAAACTTGATCGTAAGAGCAAAAAGGGTGATCCGAGAACGCATCGACTGCCTTCTCGCGCGAACCAGCTCATGGTCGTTCCCCCCACGTCTGCTCAGACTACGGGAGAGTTAGCCACCCCTTGCGGTGCATCAAGGAAGCCAGGCCTTCCATATCCTGCTCACTGCATTCTTCACATCATAATGCATCCCATACGCTTTTACAGCATTTATCCGCACACCGCTCATAGCGTGCGCCATTTCCGTTTATTGCGGGAGTTTGCTGACTTGAGCGTCGGAACGGCCTTGGTGGGAGATATCTCACCGGACCCCTGACCTCTTGTTTGTTGTTTGTGTTGTGCAGGTCCAGGTTCAAGACTACGGAGATCGGACCCTTCGCCTGACTCCACTGCGTGCGCAGCAACCTGAAGGCTCCCTAATCCGCACAGTAACCTCTGGACCCGGGACGCAACAAATATATTAGAATATATTTAAATATATTTTATTAATTCTCAATAATAGTCCTTATTTTTTCAAAAGTAAAAACTCTACATAAAATATATATAATACATATTTTTTCCTACTAAAAAAACTAATTTTTTCATCAAAATTATAGAAGAGTTATTATCCAATCTTCTTATAAACATATATAGCGTGCAAGAATAATAGTATTAAATTATTGACATGCATAACTTAAGTGTGAAGATTTATGACATTTAAAATAATTTATACTAAAATCTCATAAATTCAATATAATTTATAAAATTTCATAAAGTTTTTATAAAGAACATGTAGAAATAACTATGAAGAAATTGTTATAATGTAAAAGTATAAATATAAAATTTAACAGTATACAAGAACATTTATACAGGAATTTAGCGGGTCCATCTGTCGAAAAGACCCAGGAAGCAATGGAGCTCAAAAGATCCCATGGATAGCCAATCTCCAATGGACGTGTTTTGGGCCAGAGAAGGTAGCGACGGTCTAGGCCCAACAGGCAGCCTCTGTGCCGCGATCATCACGACCCAAGTCTACCCTCCGCCTTAGCAGTAGCAGTCTGGCAACGCAGAGGGTGCCGGCGCAGCAGGCACCGACCATTGGTGATAGAGGTCAACCCTAGGGAATCACTATGCCCACTGACCAATAGTAGCCCACCCAATCCACGCAGGAATAGCTTGAATCCTATTGGCCACAACCAACTGCGGTCACATCATTGTCACAAGATGATATCTAACAATAATGACTCCTATTAACACCTAGCGGCTGGTGAATTCTAACGGGACACCTGTCACTAATTTTGGTGCCAATGTCACAACTGGTCACACCTACAAATATCTCTCTCCTCCACCAGAAAGGTGATCGATCCCAATCAATTGGCAAGATTTCAAAAAAAATTAAACTCTCTTTCTCAAAACAGTTCTCTTACTCTTCAATATTCCAAAAGTCACCCCCGAGTGCAGCACATCGGAAACTTACCCTCCAACTTTCTCAACGTTGATCCCCGTTGATGAGCTCAGTCCCCCTCTCACATCCCCCATATACGTGCATTATTGTATTCTTTCACTTTCTCGTATCTTTCTATTTCTTGAGAAAAATTTCTAACTTAAGTGTCAGAGGATTAATTAGAAAATAAATCTCACAAATTCTCTGACCTCTTATTCATTATTTGTGGTGTGCATGACACAGGTTAGTAGGGATAGAGACTGAACTCACTCCAATTCGACCTACAGTAAAAGATCGTTCCTTAATCCATACAATAATTCGGATCCTGGGATGCATCAGTATGTATGCCATGTAAAATCATATAG
>JAOVVI020017973.1:0-10478 GCA_028571085.2 Nepenthes alata | reverse complement strand
AATAAATAAAAAATATTTCTAAATATTTCTCTAAAATATAGTCTCGCTTATATATAGAGGTTCCAGCTACAAAATCAAACTTAAGAAGTGCATCCAAGAACCCAAACTCCCAATCCACCAAATTGTCCATAGCAAAGAAGCTAATATAGAGACACCAAACCTATAAACCTATAAAAAGGCATTATGATTTCCTAATAAAAGCGATTATTTATTTATATCAATAAATTTATTAAATTATTGTCAAAATAGTTAAAAAAAATGAAAGGCCTAGACCGATAAATTCTTCGTATTGACATGAACTAGCTTATACAGAATGTGCCGCTCATCTCATCGTACAAATCACCATCGGTCTTAACCGACCAAATCTCAATCCCACTCTGTAAATATGACATGCTTTTCATTAAAGCGAATTGGTGAGATTTGAAGTGAATCATAAAGAGAACCCTAACTACACTATGGGAATTGACCAATGCTTGTAATGATGATCAACGAGAACTAAGCATGTGCACAATGGATGTGACCTGACAGTGCCAGAACGGGCAACTTGCAGCGCCTTTCGCACCCAACCATCAAACTACAGAAATTGCCACCGCTTTCTTTCTTTCTTTCTAAATATAAACTCGTTAAAATCTTCTTATATTTTCAACAGTAGAAAAAAATTATCAAAAAAACTTATACATTTATAATTTAAATAGATCCAATGTATTTTAGTTTATCAGCACGGTTGTTCAAACTGTTAGATAAAATTTGGGAGTACAATAAATAAATATCTTAATAAGACCCCATAAAGTCAGATGGCCACAATCATTAATTCTCAGCCCCTTGTCCTTGGCACAGATGGTCCTGCAGCCCCCCACAAAACTTGCCCCTCAGGCAAAAAGCCAATTGCCCTTTCCCAAGCCCCACTTTTTCACATAATGCTTGTAACCATCTTAAAAGATGACTTCGACTTCACAAGTATTCTTTTCTTCATCCCTCTTACCAGATTTTATTCGAAAAAGCTTACCGATTAAGAGACCACTGCCCGATCGACGCCCCCACACTGTCAATAATTTTATTCATAAAGTCACCAGCGTAAAAAGATGATGGTCATCCTCGGGTTTGGAGTCTCACACTTCGGTTGCTTGGGAAAAAAACTTAGGAAGTGAAAAAATAGAAGTCATTCTTTAGATAGAATATTACATCCGAACTCAAAGGTAAGGTTTACTCATTATAGCCCAAACAATACATGTCCACGCGGTACAACCAGTCTCTATGCAAAGCAAATGCAAGACTGCATATATTTTACCTTACCACAATATGGGAATCTGTTGCACCAGTCCCCACCTTTAATACTGATTCTTCGGACAGGACGGCGGCAAGGGAGAGGCAGATGAAATGGAAGAGGAGGAAGAAGAAAGGGCAAAAAGAAAGATAATTTGATAAAAATCATACTTACAATTTCATTAATTAACTACTCAGTTAATAAAATTATCATAGAGACATGCTATTCATGTATTAATTAGGATTCTCTCAATGGACGACAGCATAAAATAAAGAAATTACTGAAAAAAAATATAATCAAATAATAGAATTTCGTAAATCTTCAAAATATTATCAAATATGGGAGTAGGTATAATAAAATAAACAAATAAAATCAATGTGGTTACTTAGACATTCTACAGTGTAAATATGGGCAGCAAACTGTGAACTAAATCACCAAAAAAGAAACCCTTAAATGGTGCAGCAGCAACTCACTGATACATCCATGCAAAAAGAGACAAGAAGAACAGGAAACAAAATAGAAACTTGCATTAGCTAACGGCAAAGTTCTCATCAATGCTGCTGCTATTTATAATGGCGGTGAACTGTTTCGGGCTGTACAGTGGCAAAAAACCTGAATCACGGGCAGTGATCTTGATACCTCTAAGAGCCCTACCACCATTCGTCTACAGCAGGAATCCTCAATCGACAAAAGAACTAATTTTGCAGTTTCATCTCCACTCAAACTAGATGGCAACTCTGCAGCAGATTTGTACATACTTTAAAAGATTAAATATAGTTGTTGTTGAGTCAGAATATCCTTTTCAGTAGCAGGAGACTTGCATCGCTTGAAGGATATGGCATTCCTTCGTACTTCCCCCCCTTTCTTCTATGCCTTCAACTTCAACTTCAAATGAAATGTGCACATTTTTACGGTATTTGAGACGAGTAATAGGAATTCAAATGGAATATGAGAATAAGATAAAGGACTTTTCTTGGAGTGAGACGTCCCTATCAAGAAATTATAATCACTTAGATAATCAAACAGAGATGGGTCCTAGGGCAGTTTAAAAGGATGTTGGTTTGATGATTTAGGTGCCGTTGATTGATTGATGCTACTTATCTTTCTGTCTTAATTCCACTGCCGTTCAATTTGGTACAAGAGAGAAACATCATCTTATATAATTGTACTTATCATCAAATCTTGTTGTTATAATGACTATGCAAATAATACCCTGTCCTTTTCTCAACCAAAAAATACAGATGACTCAACCCTACCCATATATGTAGTTTTAGACAAAGTTTCCTCTGAAAGTAATAGTTGCCTATCAATTATTTCAGATTGATCAAACTTAATACAGATCAATCCGAAAAATAGAATTGGGGACTCCATAAATTCATAGATCTAATAAGCTAATAACAGAGTTAAAAAAAGCTCCATTTCCCATATTTGGATAGACCAGCGATTCTGGGGGAAAAGGGAGGGAGGAAATACACTACTGCCAAACCACCATCGTTTAAACCAATATAATGGTGGTGGTGATGGTGGGATGGTGATATGAGAAGCCATCTCACTTACCGTTAGTGGGATTGGCCACCTTGGCAGTTCCTGAAAAAGATGCTATTGAAGCATAATTTTTTGCTTCCAAGGTTCATCTCTTCCTCTGTTGCCAGCTTAAAGATACATGTAGGAAAGACACAACTAAGAAAGCAAGAAAGACAACAAAACAATATTAGGCGTAGAATGAAGAACAGAAACAGACACTAATTTCAATTTTTGGGTGCATCTTTACACCGATTTTAATACTTGGTAACCGTTTAAAAAATTATACCTATAAAATATAATACGAGGGAAACACGTTTAATATAATACTTCATGTTGTGCTCGGGACGCAAATTTTCATTACCAATCTGAGAAAAAAATCTCTACATAGATCGAAAACAAAGCCATTGGTCGGTAATGCGGAGGAGACTTAAACAATCTACAAGTAATCACAAAAACAACCATAATAATAAGTAAAAGCAAGACACTAATATTTTACAAGAAAACCCCCTATAAATGGAAGGAGTAAAACTACAAGACCTTGAATCCATATAAATAAAATCCACCAAGATTGTGAAAATGGTTACACAAACCCCAACAATACTTTTCGGTTTCACCACAATGTTAGTAAACTGAGTCGAATAAAACAATAGATGAAAATAAGATGAGAAACCACTAGTAAAATGTCTAAAACAACAAATGGGACAACGTACCTAATGATAGTGAAGGTCGGAACAAGATTTGGAGCACAAACGGTTAGCAACAATCTTCTCATTCTCTCTATATTTCTATTGAGCCGTTGCTAAAAGTGTCTCAAATGCTCACAATAAATACCCTAAAAATCAAACAAATATTTATATTATAAACGGTGCATAAGCACCTGGCTGGGGCATATCAAGTGCGTGTATCGGGTGTAGAAGACCACGAGGAGTTTCTAGCATCCGTACATGTGTGTCCTTCAGATGCATATCAGGTGCGCTTTTATTACCTTAAATATGCATGTGCGTAGGTTGTGTGTGAGTCAAGTGCCGCTCCAACAATTCATTGAAGACTTCCCTCACTCGAGCATACTTTGGGCGATCTTCACACGAAGCTTTATATGTGTACTAATGAATCAAAGAATGTGGATATACAATGACATGGAACTCATATAAAAGTAACCCATCCCAACAGTTTAGATATTTAAAATATAGACTAAATAAAGCACCTATAAGGAAAAATGAATTAGTTTAGTTTAATGAAAGAAATAAAGAGGTAGACTCAGAAAACTTAGAGCAAGTTGACAAAAAATAATTTAAAATTCATTATGCTATCAGAGGATATTATACAAAATTGAGTGGAAGACCAAAGGTGGATTCATAAAGCCAATCTCACTTGGTAAGATTTAATGATTTGTTGTCTTTACTCCAATTGGATCCTTATGCTCTCTTAATGCTCTTCTTTATCCATACAGTTCTTCATCCTTCAATTCAGGAGATTGAAGAATTCAATCTAAACATGAAGTTGACCCAAAAATGAGTGACACATATGCCAATGATCAGACTTCTGCTATCCTACTAGATAGGACGCTTTCCTAGAGGCCAAGGGAATCTCTTCACATAACTGCAAAATTTTAGGGTTAGGATTTTAAATGCACCTTTTTTCGGAGAATCAGTGACCATATCATCATAGTTATGAGTCAATGGCTTGTCCTGTTTACCAAAAGTTTTTCCAGGACAGAAAATTATGGTTTATTTGGACTTCGGAAACTGTCAACGAAATAAAAAAGGTTAGGAAAAATAGTTTCAAGTGGAACTGAATTTTCCTAGAACCAAGCACACCATTAGTGTCCATCAAAGTTAGGGAAAGAGTTTGGTCTCATACCTTTTAGGTCATGCTTAGAAACTTTAGATTGGAAGGCGTTTCCACTATATAAGAAAAAACTTAATTAGATCTTGGAAATGATCGACTAATATTATAATAGTATATGTATGTATATGTGTGTATATGTATATGTCAAGTAATGTTACAACTTGCAAGACTACCCTCTAGACAACTATTATAATTTGGCATCCAATCGATCGATCAATTCTGTTATGGCCTGCTATCATAGATGGATATCACTCAATAGTATTAGAATAATGTCTCCAAAACATTTTCCATATACTCCTACCACGAACTGAGGCTTTGACAGCAGCATTCCAAGCAGAATGAATTGGAAAGCATGAACATTGCTATGACTTGGTGAAAATAGGGGCGGAGGTAGGAGCTATTGCTCTAGTCAAATCCATGCAAGGGTCTCAAGTATGTGGCTTCCACGTATGGATCCTGATTCATCTTGAGAAATAATACGGATTCAACATTCTTCAGGAAAAATAACAAGAGAAACACAATTTTAATTTCTAATAGCAATTAAACTCAACAAAACCACTACTAAAGATCACTAAAATCGCAGCTTGAGCCAAAAAAAAATCAGAAAAGCAAAAAATAAAATCCCAGTCACTGCAAAATCCACAAATATCCTATAAGACAAATTATTTGCCAGACTCAATAAGAACACCAGGAGCAGAGGCATCATTCTTTTAGCAGAAATTGACACCGTGAACCACATTGGACGTGAGAAGAGTTTGGAACTAATTGCAGGACTCTGGATAGTGACCCATGCAGTAAATTCGGCTCAAATCTTTAAGGCCATGGCAGGCCTTTTGCCAAGCTGTTCAGTGGCAATCACTCATCTAAGACCCTTGTGTTTTGGGTCTCGACATTGGGATTTTGAGCCCTGTGTGCCTATCAAATGATCAGAACTTACCTTGATCCAATTTAAAAACATGCATATTTTAGAATGAGGGCAGAACAATAAGAATTGAGTTGCAAGCATGAAATAATCAATATGAAAAACTAGTTTAATCAGTGGACAAACCCCTTTGTATAAGTCAACCAATTTAGTAGTATATTGTATCAAACTTAGGAGCTAAGACAACACTCATCAGTGTACAATATGCTATAAAAATCTCGACATATCTCAAACTCAGCCCACCGATATCTTCACATTAAAATAATTCCTCAGTACTCTGACTATCGTGGTGCCAAGTTTAGTTCCATAATGAATATAAGCTCAAAACTCCCTTTTTGTCGTGCATACACCACACTTACAGCTCAGCCAAAATACAAATTGCCTCTAATGGAACTGTATATTTCTGTTACCACATGAAACAATCCCCTATTAAGCATTTTAAAACCATTATGAAATCATGTGCATATTATTGTCAAATTTTGACCATTATAGATTATCCTTATCTTTGTTACGCATTTTTAAACTTTTAGGAGAGTTTCCTAGATCAATGGGTGCTATATTGAGGGTCCATTAAGTACTAATTTTGTATTCTGGCTTAACTGGGAGACCTATCCGGTATAAACAGAAAAAAAAGGGCGTCTAAATTCACAAATCAAGTTTCTCATCTAATGAGTAAATCAGCCTCTAATTGAGACATATTTAAAACTGTTTTTTGGGGTTTTAGTTAGTTTTATATGAGTTTTCTATTCAGATTCCGTCCAACATCAGTTTGGTACAATATCCAAATGATCTGCCCGTCAGCTGGCACTTTTCTATCACTTGTGTCAGGACCACCATCTAGAAACTTCCACCAAAAAGGCAAAGTCATACAAACTCTACCACCTTGAAAACCTGGGTCACACAACTAAGGTCACACCAGAAATATTACAAATCGGCAACACCCATAATCAAAAGCCACCAAATATTTGTTGCACAGCCAAACACCATATGATAGTCAATTACCAGTGTAACCATGGATCCTGTAATGAAATATCAGCTAATATGTAAAATATTGGCCAATCTATATGGGCATTGCACACCTCAATACAACAACAAGGCCATAATCTGTTGGATATTTTTCGATATATCGGTTGACATTCGTCACCTAGATTCCATTTGCCAAAAACATTTTGCATACCATAACCAATACAATCAAAACTGATAGGTTTGTCCTGATATTTTAATTCATGTTATGGACAAACACACAGTGATACCACGTTGTCCACACCATGGCATCCCTATGGAAACACTAAAACTGCTGCCAAAGATTGTCGCATCATCAGCACACTTCACAGTTGTAATGCAAACAGTCAATAGCCCCACATCAGAAGAGCCCAAGCAGTCAACTAAAATCAGCCATATGCATTCCTAGCTTTAACACTAAGCCCATAACAGTCATCACTTGCCATTACCTACTCCAAACGTTGACCAAATAGTGACAAATATTATTCTAGATTCAAAGGACCCAACTTGATAAACCAGCTAAAGACCCAATAAACGGACAAACTACGCCTTCAATCCACACTTGTTCCAAGTTTTAACCTTCTGAAACCAGCAATTCATCCAATTATCTGTCTGAACTCAACGTTCAATCACTTTTTTTGCTAATGCTGTGGCCAAATCGTGCTGTTATGCTAATTGATTCTAAACCTGAATCAATGCTTGATTTGAGGAAAATTTATCAAAGTCTCAAGATTATCTTCTTGATCTCCAGTAAAGAATTCCTCAAATTCTCCTGTTGGCTTCTCTTTTACTTTCTCTCTCTAGAAAAATTTCATTTCTTTCTTTCTTTCTTTCTGAAAAAACACAAGACTCTATTTATAGCCTTCAAAGAAACATTAGGCCATGATGTGACATTATATATCTCAATTCTTTATCATAGGATTAAAATTAAAAATTTTAATAATTTGCTTATAATCATAAATTCCAATTTTTGGGCTTCTATAAGTTACTACCATATCCATCAATGCGTTGCAATTGATCAGCCCCAAGAAAATGAGATTAATGATCAAATCCCTTCACATATAACAAATATCTTTTTTATCCTTCCACTACACTATTCTATATGGCTAAATGGATTGGAAAGAAATCACTAATTAAATCCTTGACTTGTATAATTCATAATATGTAATTTGGTTGGCTTTCAAATTATTTCAAAAATAATTTTTAGAACTAGCCAGTATGCTTTTCTCAAATCCAACTGCATCCAAACAACTTGAAAATCCTCCCTTACACTTGTACAGGCACGAACAGAAGTTTTCACAAAAGATGTGCACACCATCACAGTTGGTCATAAAGTCCTAGCAAAGAAAGCACGCCCACTCATAATCCATGCTATTTTATACATGAACCTCTATACTTACACAACCCTTTTACAAATTATAAACAACTCCTTTCATATATATAAAAAAATACATTTTTTTTTTTAAAAAAAAAGAGAAAATCACAAGGGATCCACCCTGAATACCTCTATGTGGAAATATAGTTGTAAGAAGATTGTATATAAGTTATGTGAATATTATTTCTCTTTGATAGATAACCAATGAACTGGTTAACAGACCAAGCCACTCGGTGAAGTCCAAAACCTAATGCCCAAGTGGCAATTGACAACAGCTCATCAATGGCCCTTGCAGAAAGAGGATAATTCAACAATTAAGCAAAGGGGAGAGAAACTGGGGACCAGCCCTTGGTCGTTTAATAGTTTTTGGCCTTCTGAGTAACTAAAAACCTCTTAATAAAATGTTTACCTGTAACGTAACTCAGTAGATAAATTACATAGTATGTAAATTCATTTACAGCTTCTATGAAATTAAGCAATCAATGCATAGGTCCAAAATCACATAATCACACATTTTTCATTTCCAATGAAATATGATAACTACCGATAGTCCTCAACATATAAATTTCATTTTCTTAGTTTTAAACATGACGATCACAAGAAAGAAGAATTAGAAATGAAAAACAAATGCAATCTGAATATTACACCCGGACCGGAAAGGGTCCCACCTCGCTAGAACAATGGCGGACTATTAAGCCTAACCCAAGAACTGGCAAGCAGACAGGACAAAAAAGTAAAGGCCAACAAAATTACCATGGCAGCAGCATAGAACGTTGGATAAATTAGACGATAAATTAGAATGATCTCGCAGTATTTTATAGCAAGCGAAATCACAACCACCAAGCATACAGAATCCTCTATTTTCCAAGAATAACGAAGTTTCCCACCATGGGAATCCAAATCGCATCAAGAAATTAGACAGATCAACATAAATATCCATCGAATCAACAGAAAAAAAAAACACAGACTTGGTGAATCGATCAAAAAGCAGGGCATTTTTAGGTAATTAAAAATAAAACTAGAGGGTTGAAACTGAAATGTCCCACGCCTTCCATATATCATTGTCATCTCTTTCCGTCTTGTGGTATCACGGAGAGAGAGAGAGAGAGAGTTCTGGGCAGGAAGGCAGAAAGAGAGAGGCAAGGCATCCTCTGGGTTCCATTTTTTGCTTCCAACCCATTTTTCTTTTGGCCTCTCTCTCTCTCTCTCGTTTAGTATACCGGTTGTAAGAATCACAAGAAACAAGGTGATATGCAGAAAAGAAGCAAAAATTACAGATGCTGAAGAAGCAGGAAGAGGAAGCTCCGAAAGGTGAGAGGGAAAATTGAATTCCTTTCATTGATTTTATTGCTCCATTTATAGATTATTACAACTTTTACTACTTGCAAAGAAAATAAAAAAAAAGAATATTTTCTACCCACCATTTACAAGTAATTGCAAAAATCTGATTTTGTAACAGAAGGATGGATCGGAATCGACGGTCAGGAAACAAAAAGTTTGTTACAGTTGTGGATCCTCCTCTGCTCTGCACATCCTTCTCGTAATGAACAACTTCATTTCGCAACAGTCCCCAACCCAACAAGATTAAAGTAAATATTTTCTATCCCCATCCTGCCGAAATGAGCCTTGAAGCCAGTGGATGGCAAAGCCTTTTAGTGAAGATGTCTGAAAGTTGAGAAGAAGGGCATGAGTTGCAGGGATGATGCCATCCTGAATTTTGTGAAAAATTAAGTGGTAGTCAATCTCAGTGTCTTTTATTCGTTTGTTAAAAACAGATTTGCTGTACTGTAGAGAATCGCACAATTAGCGCAATTTACAATAGTCGCCCGAGGATGCGGCACACCCTAATTAGACAACATAGCGCAATCAGATTTATGGCCATGATTTGGTTAAGGACCTAGATATAATAGAGTATTTCTTCAATCGCAAAAATACTTAAAATATGCCCAATAAAATATAACACATTGTAATTAATTAACAAATGTCCAGATAATAAACTTAATTTGAATCGTAATATATTTAAAGATTTAGAGATATTGTGAATTATAATAAAAGTTAATGTCCTGAAAACTGCTTTAAATGACTTATTCAAAAACTAGTTTAGAATTTAAATTCAATAACTAAAATTTGAACCGATTATAATTAAATACAATAACTAGACAATCAGTCATTTAAGACTTAAATGATCTGTCAGGATAGTTTAAATTTTTCTACTAAAGTTTGTGTTTTGATTCATGGGGAGTTTAGAAGGATGAGATGCAAATGTTCCAATATTAGCTAAGAGGTCCAAAGCATGTTTCCTTGGGCTAATAAAAATCACTTTAAAAGAATGGACGACCTCGATTTTAATGAAATATTATAAGGAGCTCAAGTCCTTGATTTTGAAAAAGGGGTGAAGAAATCCTTTGAGTGTGTTAATGATGCGTGCCTCTCGATCGTGGCTGGCAAAGTCATCGTCGGTGACGACTGGAGTGACCGGAGAGGGAAGTTCTGGCGGAGGAATCGGTAGAAGGAGGGGAATTAGGGTAAGGGAGAAGGAAGAA
>JAOVVI020017969.1:0-10479 GCA_028571085.2 Nepenthes alata | reverse complement strand
TTTAAAAACGGTTAAATCAATTAGATAAAAGGACGAAAATAATAAACGTGAAATGAAACTATCAACAGCGTTACTTATGATATGACGTGACATTGACAGCAATATTATCATAATATCAAAGCACACAATTACTTAGCACACACAATTTTTATCATCTACCGATTTAATTTTATATAAATTTATTAATATAAAAAAATATAATATTACATTATTAAAAATACTTAAATAATATTTTCCCAACTCGCTTTCAAATGATTGTTAAATTAAAATTTGAGATCAAATCAATCAAGCCAGGGACCCACTTCAACAGCAGGCACGAGGGCTCAGGAAAAAAGAAAAAAAATTTGATGGCAAAGTGACAGCGTTTTACACCAATTAAATCAGTTATGATGTCGTTTCAATATGTACGATTGAATTTCACTGGCCTTATTTTGATAAAGAAAGTGTCGGTTGGAAGGGAAGCCTGTAGGCTCTACCTTCTGTCAAATCAATTTATCATAACTTTTTATTGGTAATTTTTCTTTTATAAACTCACTTTTATTTATAATTATAGGGAAATTAACACACACTGACTTGACTGACTGATATTAAAATTAGGAACATTATTATTAATAATAATTTTGAAATAATCTAGTTTAAGTAATGTTTAGTTAAGTGTTAGGACATGAAGGGCTTGTCCTCACCAAATTTGTCAACACCTGTGCCCTATAGGTGAAGGTGGGGTCCCATACCATCTATCTGTGCTAATTTTTCTATAATGCTTATATAAGATTTAAATTATTTATATAGTATTATATTATTTTATTTTTAATAACTTAATATTAGATAAATAGATACATCCTATACTGATCGGAAATATTTATAATATATTTAGATTAATATATTTTTTAAAAAAATTTAAATTTATTTTTTGCCTATCATATTAATTTTTTGTCTTAATGAGAATTTATAAAATATTTAGTTTTTTAAAATCCTTCCTATTTTTTTCTTAAAATTAAAACTAGTTTATAAAAATTAATAAATTTTTATCAAATTTAAATTTAAAAATCATTCATCATAATTAAAAAAAAATACCTCTTATCATCCTTAACAAATAATAAATAATTTTATTATTTATAAAATTAAAAAAATTATTTTTTATTGTAAAAATATTAAATCTATTTTTTAAAAAAAAATATATATATCCAGACTCTGAACTTACAACTCTTTAGGCTATTAAAGATTTTATATCCCATGGTTTAACATTTGTACACATAATGTGGGATAATTCTAATATAACTGTAAAGTTGATTCATTAAAATCACAAGATCATATGTCCAAATTGTAAAAATATATTCTATTTAACATATGAATAAGATTACATATAATTGTATCCAAGTTTTCATAAGACTAAATTTTAACATATGGATAGAATTACACACGGGCCCATCTACATGTGTGTGGAGATGCGTGTGTGTATCTAATCACACAGAGCTGACCCTACAATCTGAGGTTCTATTAATAAGCATATATGAAAGCAGTGTGCCATGCTGTCCGGAAAGCAAGCCAGCCACTGAACCCACAAAAGCAGCATTCATATAAGTGGTTGGTTCTAAGTGTGAGTGATCCGACCTCACATCGTCAAACAGATCATTCGAACTCGGACCTCCAACGATTGCCCCGACATGAACATTTGGGTTGGGATCGTTTTTGGAAAACCAGCCTGAGTAGCCCTGGCTGCAGCCCACCTTGGTTGGGAGGGCATGGATTGAAGGGATGGAAGCACCTCTGTGGTGTAGTTGTTGGGGGTATTTGATACCAAATCCAACCATGTATGACATTTTCATGGGGTTGTTTCCTAATATATAATCCACCTACAAATACACAAATGGAAGATATTATAATTTAATTTCATTCTTGTATAGAAAAGGCTATATAAAAAAGGAAAAAAAAAACCTATAAGCCCAACTTACTATCATAAAAAATGGTCAAATCAATGGATAAATAACTTAATAAAATACTTCAAAACACATTATAATGTCATTTTTTTAAAACAATATTTGTAATTTATAAATCCAAAATAGAATCATATTGATGATATAACAAAGGCTTATTTGATTGTGATTTGTATTAATAAAATCAAACCCAAAACTATAATAAAATAAAATTTTCATTACACTATAAATTATGTTATCTACCAAACGGTTCCTTAAAAAATATGGTTTTTATTGTATATGGGTATATCAAAAAATGAGTGCATTATGTAAATTCACAGAAAAATATGACATCTAAAAAAGATATCTATTTTCAAAAGGGGGGGGGGTGATCTAGAATTCCAAAATGATATTAGTTAAAAAATAAAAAATCACAAAAAAAAAATTCTAAATTAAAAGCGCCTAAAATGCACCTCAAGCAACTCACAGATAGCATGGAAATAAGAAAATAAGAATGCAATATAAGGACTCAAAATTGCTATAACATTTTCGATATGGTAGATTGCATCATTGAATTTTATAATTTATGACACATACTATGAAGGGTAATTAGCAGATCGAGAATTATATCTCATATACCTCATCAGTAAAATAGCAAATTATAAACTGTAAGGTTAAAAATTAAAAGCATAAACTTGACTGTTTCATGGAATGTAATAATGCATAATTGGACAATGAGATATAGTATTATAAGGTGCAATTCTACTGTCCTCCTCGGTTAAAGCCCCATAGAATCGCCCTTGTTATTGTCAGGGTCTAACAATGATTCCCCTATTCTGAAAGTTGGATTAACAGATCAAAATTCCCTCTTATTTACTCATTCAAGTAAGTTATTTTTGGGTACACTTTGGCATCTAAGCAATATATTCAGTCCTATAGCGTAGAGTTTCAACCAAATTAATCCACCAAAGCTGAAACGTGTTTAGTTGATCAGTAAGTAAATTGAAGACGAGAATAGAGAATAGGAGACATTTAGATGCCACACACCTGGGTTTTTGCGAATGCTTTGATTTGAGAAGGAGAGAAATTTGTGGAGCCACATTCAACTGCAGCAACCTCAGCTGCAGACAAGGTTTTGGCATACATAAGCAGTAGCATGGATGCGCTTGTGACATACTGTAAGTTACCCGTATCTCTTGTATATAAAAGTCCACCTGCAAGCCAAAAAGAAAAACAAAGACAAAGATACTTGTTGAATTTTCGATCAGTTGCTTGTGAGCCTCACACCTGCTATATGTGAGCTTTTGATTCTTGTGCAGGCAGCAAATTTTGCTTGCTGTTTGCATAAGGATTCGCTTACAAAAGCTTTTTTCAGTAGTGCAGGTGAAAAGCGTTTGATAGGCCTATGCAGGTGAATTAAAATATTCATGCCTAATGCGCACATGAGGGGTGCATGTGCACCGGTGAAGCTTTGCCCCTAGCGCTTGAATGAAGACTCTTGTGTCTGAACGGCATCTAGTGTGGGAGTTAGCACTTGAATGCCAGATATACTATAAAAGGGGAGCTGATTTTTCAAACACAACGGGCCAACTTGGAGAGAGAAATGAGAACATAGAATAAGAGGAAGCTTTGGGCACCCGTTTAAAGTCTAATTTGTGTTTCATCCTTTACTAATTTTGGATATATTATTTTAGCTTATATTATACAACATATTTTCATTTGGTTGTCGTCTAGGTCGTATTCTCATGTGCTAGGGTTAGTACACTTGTAATGTTGATAGCCATGGTATGCTTAGGGTTATTGGTAAGCGGCTTTTCATACATGTTATTGAAAGAGTTGGGGTTGGGTTTAAAATTATTTCCTTGTGAGTCCTACACCATTGACATATCATCTAATAGTACACTTGATGTTGCGTGAAAATTTATTTGAATGAAAGAAACTCACGAGTGGCGCATAGAGAGTGCACTTGTGTGGTTTACTCATTGGAGTAGAGCTTGATGCGTATTTGAGATACATACGTGTGTAATTTGTCCCAAAAGTTTCACCTGAGAGGCGCTCGTCCACTGTTGGTCAAATTCATTTGTGTCTAATGCACACCTGACGGGAGCTCGTGTGCTGACAATATAATAAATTGTCCCGATGTGATTTTAGGGCATTCAATGTAGGAATCTTAAGTCCTTTTGAGCGTCGACATTGAAAGAGAAAGAAGAGGAAGAGAGAAAAAAGATAGAAGAGGAAGATTTACTCATTCATTTGGGTTCTGAATCATGTTTTATTTTGTGTCAACCTTAGATACGTTATTCTTATTATTTTGAAGAATATTTAACTAGTCATTTTCTTTTCGCTCGCTCTTATACTCTCTATTATTTGAGTTTATCATTATAAGGTGTTATATCCTTATATTGTTGAAGGTTTTTATATCATTACAAGATATTTTTGGAATTTATTATCATGTAATTTTTTCTTTGTTCTTAAAGGGGTTTTCTACAAAAATTATTGTACTTCATTATTTGTAATTAAGATTTTATATTGTGTATCATCATATCATCTACTCACGGGTTTAAACAAAAAGTTCGGAAATTATCCTTGTAAAGATTAATTTTTGGCTTTGTAGGTAAAATTTTGGTGTCCATAGCCGAACAGTTGGCTCAATGGAGGTTATTTATAACAAAATCTCATTATAAATTAGATACTTTCGAACATAGAGTCCCATGAATTTTCTCTTAATTGAAGAAGGTTTCCACATAAAATCGCTTATGTAATTTGTGTACTTGATTGTTTATATTTGTTCTTCGTGATTCAATTGGGAGAGGATAGTGGTTGATGGTGTCATGGGGTCTCGGATCCTAACAATTCTAACTTGAATTGAACCCATGTCATGGGGTCTCGGATCCTAACAATTCTAACTTGAATGGAACCCATTAATTATTTAGACCGGGTTGTACCGATACCTCTAATAGTATGCAATTGAAGAATGCACTCATTTTTTTAACTAATTGCTAAATTTGATTAATTATTGAGGTATGTAATGATTACATGTCATTTAATAATACTAAGTCTTGATCTCATAAGCGCATAACCAAGAATATGAGGTTTACCAATAAACTAACATACCAGGGGTTGTGTGAACCTGCAGAGAACTACTTTCTGGCATCAGCGCACATACAAAGGAGTCGGCATCGCTTTTGAACTTCTTCAAATTCTGCTTCCCTGCAAAGTATTCCTAAGACACAAATCTTTCTTAGTAATTCCCGTAAAGATGGAAATAGTGTTATCCAACTTAAATCACGGTTTAGGAAAATGCCCCTTATCCATCTTTTCAAACACTTTTGGTGATCAAGTCCATCTAGCATGGATAAAAATATTGGCCATAGATATAAAACCGTATTGGAAAGCTCCAATACCAATATTTCCTGATATGTAAAGAATATCCCAATATGTCCAATTTCTTTGTTAGCTTCACACTTAAAAGCTTAAATTTACACGTTATAGATATATAAAAATTTTCTAAAAAATTTAAATCCACATATTTGTAGATGTATTAAGCATTAAAAGATCAACAATTTTGGAATATTTTTCAATAGCTTAGAAAAATATCAATATTCATTCTGATAAAATGTATTCTCAAATACGTAGATAGATAATTACAAATGATCAAATTTTAACATATAACTCACTTTTAATATGACCACAAGATAAAAAATTATATACACAACATCCAATACCGCTACGGATAGGAGCATCTATGCTATCTAGAAATACCGAAACTATGACAACCCTACGTTTGGCCTGAATTAGAAAGGATCACAGCAGTCTAAAGAATCCAAATCATATAAATTTTGTAATCGACATGAAACTGAACCACAAGAATATGCCCCACACATCAAAGTTACCTTTGCTAGAAGTGCTTGAACTCCTGCATACTTGTTATCCCAACTGAACTCAGAAACTGCCAAGCTCCACCCTTGGTTGCCGGAGACATAGTTCAGGTACCTAGATCCCCCGCTTGCTTTATATAGCCAGGCTGCAGCCCATAACAGTTCATCCTTTAACAAAGATTAAGATGCCATAAGCTTGTGATTGATGAAGTCGTGGTCAATTAATCTTTATGGAACTGTGTGAATTCTCACCAGATAGCCAGAGTATGAGCAATAGAAAGGACACGAGCCTTGGTAAGATTCTCTGTACTTGTCTGCAAACTCAAATAGCTGATCAAAAATCAATTTTATATAGTTAAATTAATATGCACAAACAACTATATATTTTCAGAAAAACTGAATCAGAACAATCTAATGGATCAAACAATTAGGAAATATATCAATTACAAGACGATTCATATTATGAAGAATCCTCTATTCAAAATTTCAAACCCAAGATTAGCCCTGATCTTACTGGAATCAGTTGAGGGATACATATTAGAATGTAAATTTCACCAGTGCTCCTCACTGAGACAGCCAATTGGGGCGAGTTTTTTCTTTTATATTGGAGATGGGGTTGGGTTAAGAAGAATCATTTGAAAATCTGAATGGCGGGGTGTCAGGAGTGGGGACGAGGTGCCAGGGGCAGATCTACGTGAGATGGAGTGAAGTCAATTGACCCCCACTAAAAGAAATTGTATAAATAAAGAGGAATTAGATATAAAAATATTAGTATTGAAGATAAAGTTTTTTATTAACCCCACTAAATTTATTTACTGGCTACTGTGACTCATTTATCTCTATAAAATTAATCAATTTCTCATAATTTTTTATCCAATATAATGGCAAAATGTTTTTAAATTTACTTTATTAAAAATAATAAAACTAAAAAATTATTAACCACATTAGAAAAAGATCCCTGCATCAGCCCCTAAGGGGTGCCCAACTCCATCCACTGCTCCATACTCAGCCCAGATATAATTAACATATATGTTATATTTTTAACACGTTCTACAATTGGTTATAGTTTATGAAATATGAAAATGGTGTTAAAATGTAAATTGTGCAATTTGCATAAGATATGAAAAAAAAAATTCCAAAAAAAAAAAGGAAGATATAAAATAGGATCTTAGTACATTGCCCCCGACAGGGGTTGGGCAGGGGGGAGCTTAGGGAAGGGATGGAGGAGATTGTTTGAAGGTCAGGGAATTGGTGGAGGAGGTGATTCCTACCACCTGCCCATCTCATTCCCATTCTTACATCCGTCCTCTCTATTTTGACTAAACTCAACCTATTCCAAATTCTTGTAAAAATATTGACGCCAGTATTGAAAATTCTCCCATTTTCATCGATTGGAACATTCAAGGACCTTGAAAAGTTTGTTCAAGTTGCAAATAGTTACAAAAATATGATTATGAGTTATCAAATGATAAAACGAACAAAAATTCGTCATTGAAGGGCTTTATTTGCACAATAAATAATCATATTATCTCTATGTACCTGTTACTTTTGGTACTTTAAGATGGCCCTAAGGGATTGTGCGGTTTTCTTTTTCTACCATTTGGGCTCTGCTTTCGCTTCACTGCTCCTAACCCAATCTAAGTACTATGCTTATTATAGAAATTTTACTTAGCCAACATGTATTTACCATCTAGAAACAGCAGCCAGAAAATGAAATTTCCACTATGTGCAGGGTCGAGACATGGTCATACTTTGGGTCAATAATACATGGTATTACATTGCATGACAAAAGAAACCAACTTTCACAATTTGAACCCATAATCCCCAGGTAACATGATGACATCTCTATTGTTATGCCAAGACTCCCCTTAAAACACATTTATCACCTACTCTGGCCAAAATTTTGGACCTGAGGATCAGGTTAAGCCATATATTGTGCTGAATAGCCAGCCCTGGGTTTCGATGAAAAGAATGGATGTAAACAAACTAAGCATACTGCTTACTGTTTGTGCTTGGCTGAGTAGCCTGGTGGAGTAGCTAGAATCGACCGCTTTGAACACAATGGATGCAGCAGCTAAGGCAGCAGCAGATTCCGCAGCTGCTTCTGTCCCTGGTGATAAAGAAGTGATCTTGTATAGCCTCCGCTGCGTGTCCATGTCCTCAGGACGCTCCCAGCATTGATGATCACTGTTTCCATCTCCTACCTTCAAAAGAATTAAAAGAGAAAGGCATTCAATTCACACTAAATCATGTAAAATCAGAGCTCTCTATATCAACCAAAACTCATATAACTAAATTTGTTGATTCCAGTTACCTTATATTGCAATTGTGAACGTGGAATTAACTAGGGGTAGAAATCAGTTTAACGACTTAACCTAATCTAAGTTCTATTTAAATACAAAGAGAAAAGAAAGAAAGAAAATCAGTTTTCATCATCGCACTAAATTCGAAAAAAAATCTAAAGTGATTATCTCTACAGTTGATAGTAAAAACCTGTGTATAAAGAGTGGTGGGCGAAGAGTGTGCTTGCAAAATGAAATCGACACCCCAACCAATTGCTTGGTGAAGGTTGCCGAGCTGGTTGGCAGAAGATATCTCCTTCGGGTACTCAACTGCAGCCCAACTCATTAAGCTGATGCTAAATGCCATAGGCCAAACAAACTTGACATTGTCACCTGCATCATAGTATCCTCCAATCAACTTCACCTGTCAAAAAATGTCATACAATAAGGATCACTTGAAATTGTCATTCCCTTATAAGTTTCTCGTACAACAACAATAACAATGAAGTTTTAGGCCAACTAAGTGAAGTTAGATATATGTATATATTTTCATTATTTCTCTCAATTCAATACAATCATAAGTTTATCATAAATACACTATATATAGTTGTTGGTCGATAACACACAGCTCTAACCACCATCCCTCAAATTGAGGCTGCTTCCCTAGAAGAAAGGGTCAAAAAAGATAGTCTCAGCCTCACACATTATATACTAAGTATTATTGCCCCTATATATGTGTCTGTGTCCGAAGTGTGCAAAAAATTTTCCTCCCAAAATATATTATCCTATTAAGATGTGTGACGTTAGGAGTCACTAACTGAGTGTCCCTCGACTGACATAACACTTATCAATACATCTATATTAGCAGGTCTATAAAAAAATAAATAGGTTGGTATGACAGCCATTTCACTCCAGAGTGTCCATTGGGTATCCCAAGCATATAAAGATATATGTAGAAACATGCATAATATGACGTACATTATCAGGCTCGCCATCAAAGAGAGCAGAGTCCCCTCTCCACTTAACTCGGTTGTTTGCTGGCAACTTCCCTGAACGTTGACCTTCAAAGAATAAGATCGCCTTGCTCAGTGCATCTCCATAGTCGTGATCCCTGTAGCAGAGCTCCTCGTCTTCCATGGCTAGAACGCTAGACAACGCTATAACCCCCAAGAATATAACGCCACTGAACAATTTCTCAGAGGCCATTTCTCGAACACCTCGAAGGCTATTTGAATAACGCAAAAATGTGGGCTATTTATAGCCCTCCTTCCTCTCCGTGTTACTACCTTCATGTTACTATATATTGAATCAGTTAGAACTGATTCAATCTTTATCGAAAGTGTTTGTAGAAGCATCATTTCGGAGCCGAATTTGGGAACACTATATTGGTGATGATGTAGGAGCAGAGTTGCCCTGGCGTGAGGGATTGCGAATAGATTTGCCAGTCCAAAATCATAAATTACCCACTGCTGGATGTCACTGGAACCATCAACTCTTGATTTTGAGGTGCTTTATGCTGTCTTTCCTTCACATGGCTGAAGCCCAAGTTCAAATGCTTTGATCACCAAAGATTTTATCCCTCACATAATCGAACCTAATATCCCAGCAATTAACGTGTGGACAATGCTGAGAATCTGGGTTAGTGGCGTCAACAAGTCGAATAAACATATATTTAGTAACACTATTCACATATTATTTAATATTTTTAAGTGGTATAATATTTTAAGTGGTATAAAAAATTAAAATATTAAAAAAAATTTAATGTTAGCCTACTTCGCTATAATTATAAGTTATTACGTAAATTTACATAAGATGTACATATATCTTGAAGAATTTTACTACAACAAGGGGATGATCGATGATATAAAAAAATAAAGCTGCATATCTACTACATTTTACATACAATGTACAATTTATATATACCACAAACAATTCCAGAACTATCCAATCCAATAGTCAAAACAAATAGCAATAAAAGTGGTCAATGATATTTGCTTTCATGGGCATAGACTTAAAGTGAAATATAGTCAATTAGTTAAAATATAATACCAATTAAATTTTTTTACTACTTATAATCAGACTATATTTTTTATAGTATAAATGTCAGTATAAAATTTTATATTTTTTATTTGTAGAAGGCCAATGAGTACGATTTTTCCTTACTTGCATTAATGACACATACCTCTTAATTCTATTAGCAAATATAATGTCATTGAAATCCGCTTCAGCATCGGAGATTGAGTAGTTGATTAAAAAAATAAAATAATATTAAAAATCGTAAAAATGCACACTTTTTTTAAGAATTAGTTAGTTATAAAAAATCGTGTTAAAATATTTTTAGTTTTAGTGAAGTAGATTCCAAAAGTAGCAATAATGAAAATATAAATAAGGCTAAAAAAAAAATTA
>JAOVVI020017968.1:0-10479 GCA_028571085.2 Nepenthes alata | reverse complement strand
AAAAGAGAAGAAGTCCAGAATTGGCATTGAGGGAATTGCTGTCCGGATCTCCTTAACGCAGTCCGGATTACCGCCGAGTGCTCAGTTAGGGTCGGAAACAGAGGAGATGTGCCGGTCGCCATACCTAGAGCCGATTTGAGAGGAAATCGTTGAGTGCCGTCATGGGATTACTATGCGCCTTACTCTTCTGGAAGCGACGGCAGTGGGGGAGCTCCAGATCATCGATGGAATGGGCTCCATGGTTTGCCTAGCTCACCGACGACTGAATCGGGCTGGTTCTCCTCACCGTCGAGTTTACTTCTTTCGCTTTATCATGAAGACGAGGTCGGAGAGAGAGAAAGAGAGCGAGAGAGAGGGTTCCATACTCTGCCAGAGGTCCAGGAAAGTGGTTTCCACCTCCGTTTTTCTTCCCCCTTTTCCTATGCAGGGCTTGTCCTTTTATTGGGAAAAGGGGTGAATATTTTCCCTCCAAATCGAACTCAAAACTTCCGGCCAAAATGAAAATGTTTCCCGCCTTAACGAAGCTTATTCGGCACGCTTTTGGTTTCGGGTTGGCCCGCAATACCGGACCCAACAATTGTTATTATTAATTATTAGATATTATTATTTATTTGTTTTATTATTATTATTATTAAATATTATTATTATTTATAAGGTATTATTATTATTATTACTTATTATTATTATGTTTATTATTATTATTATTATTATTATTATTATTATTATTACTATTATCATTATTATTATTATTATTATTATTACTATTCCCACATTATTCCTCATACTATTCTACAAACCAAACAATGGAATAGTAATTCCCACATTATTCTATTCCAACAACCAAACATAAGAATAACAGTTCCAACTTTATTCTCATCATTTTCTATTCCCTAAAATAACTATTCTATTCCCACCTTATTCTATTCCAACAAATAAACGTACCGTAAAATAAATTTGATTCCTGGCATGCTATGTAAGGATCAAATTTCATAATTATGCTAATCCTAATTAGTTAAGTGAATATAAGTGGAATTAATCAAAAGACGTGGGAAAATTTGGATTAAGGGGTCCAAAATTAAACTGTTGAGGCTGAAATTCGTGAACCCAAAAATTTTCACCGGCCTAATGTTTGCTGAATTCAAAAATCAACAACCTATAATAGACATTGAATCATGAGCAGAAACCTGCAGAATTTAGGTGAATTATAATCAGCCGAAGTTGCTGAAAATTCAAAAACCCTGCAATCTGAAATTAAATTCAAAAATTAAATCTTAAAACTGCAAAATTAGCTGAACCGCAATCAGCCAAAGTTGCTGGAAATTTCCATCATCTTAAGGTGCTGAACCCACGAAACTAAAATCTGCACTGTGTTTATAATCTGCCATCTGTCAGCCAACTTATCTGATTTTATGTTAGGATAAGATTTTAGCTGACTTTAGGGATAAAATCCTGATTTGTTTCAGGATAAGCTCACGGTGGAGAGAGAGAGCAGCTTCCCACAATTCAGCTGCCAACTAAGGATAAATCCGGAAGCCAGCTTTCAGCAATTCCAACTTCCAGCAATTCAGCTACCAACTTAGGATAAATTTGGATGCCAACTTTAAATCTAGATTTATTCCAAAAAATTACCACGGTTGAGAGAGAGAGAGAGCAGCTGCAAAGAGTAGAGAGGGAGAAGAACGAAGAGAAGAGAGAGGCAAAGGAGAAGAGGGTTCCAAAGGGTTCCAAGAATTTTAACCGAGCCAATTTAAGTGAAGATATTAGTAAATCAGGCTAAGACAAGTGAACCCTAAGCGTTTCTTTCACTTGTTGATTCTTACTCTTATCTTCGAGTATTATTGTTCTAATAATCATCTCTCTTAAGATTCTAACTTTCTCATGCATGTGTATCATTTTTCTCACAGCTGATTTTAAATCTAAAAATTCTTGTGCTGAATTACTGATTTTAGTTCTGTAATTTGGCACTGAATTCTTGATTATAGATTTGAAAATTTTGTAGCATGCCTTGCTGGTTTAAAACCTGAAATTTCATAAATCTAAAATTTGGTACCAAATTTTATTGCTGAATTTAATTCGAAATTGGGGGTGCTATAAATTTGAAATTGCAGTAAATCTGAATTTAATATGAAATTTAATCTGAAATTGCTGAATTCTATTGCTGTAAATCTGAAATTTTTATGAATTCAGTTCCTATATTCATGAAAGTATGATTGGAAGCTTTACAAAATATTAAGAATTATGATTATTTTCTCCTAGAGTGAGAAAATTAAAAAGAAAAAAAGGAAAGATGTAGAGCTTCCATAAAGATCGTAAAAAGTATGAAATTGAACAGAGGAATTATTCAGAGGGTAATATTCCGTAACATGCCTTAGGATATTGCAATGTAATCGAGAAATTGCCCCTAACCTGCGGGGGAATAAAAGCATATTACGACCGCGTCTACCAGGTTATAGGTATGTACCGCCCACCTTTGAGTGTTGAATAAGAGGGTGAGGCCTTAAATTTTGTGGAAGTGAACACAATCCTTTCCTCAACTATCCGCTCCATTAGCTGGTAAGGCTTACTAGCTTTGATCTTTAAAGATAAATAAGTTTTCAATATGTTTGATGGTTAAGACAGTAAAAAAGGTAAGATAAAAAGGATTAAATACATCATGAAAATGTTTTCTGCCCATGTTTTATGCTTATATATGCATTATGACTCATATTCCATCCGATGATATGTTTTGAGTATAATGTGCACGTTTATTATTATATGTTACGTCTTACTGAGCATTTAACTCACTTCCTTGCTATTTTTACTAACTTTCAGATGAGTCGCACGACCTGATGCCAAATGAACAGGAATGAAGATGGGAGTTTCTAATGCTCAGGAAGATGGATTTTGATACTTATATTTCAAATTTTAATGTACTAAAATTATATAAAACTTTGAAAATATGAAATGATGTATTCTATTTTGGTGCTATTAGACAGACTACTATGAATATTATGTATACTTCCGCAGGATATTGAGTAGTTAGTTTTGTTGAATTTTTAGTAGGTATATTTCTTTAACGAGATCCGACGTCATACTCCTATAGTACGGTGTCGGAGCCGCTGATGACGTGACGACTGTATGGATCTTGTGTATGTTTATATTTATATGTATCACATTAATTACTTATGATAATAGTTAATAATGGAAATGAGAACGTGGATCATCATATACTAAGTGGGACTCCTTCCTCCAGGAATACACTTTCGTTCTCAAACATACGTCCGAAGTCACAAACAAAGTCATCGACACCCTTAGACATGAGATTTACCTGTTACGACCCTGGTACGAGTAACTAATATTAATAATATCAAATATAAAACTTAACCAAGATCAAAATCCCAACAACCAAAACTGGGTCAGACAGGACATGCCAACATCATAAGAAAGATATTCATATATAAATATTGCAGTCTCAGGAATAGCCAAACTAACTTTGTCCGGCCCAAATTGCCATACTATATTTGCTCAATCCATATCCTACTACGAAGAAAAGATTCTACAAAAAAGTCAAATATACGAATAGTGAAAATTCATATATAACTTCATAATGGCATACTGGCTCAAATCCAAACTGTCGAAACTCAAAATTAATCATATTCAATACATTAAAATTGAAACAAATCCAAAATATTACAGTTTAAATTCCTAACTATAATCCTTCAACAGTCCTCCGATGAATCCTATAAGAATCCATTGCCCGCTAATCTGGAAGGGTTTTAAAACATTATAAACGTAAACCTAATACTCAACAAAGTATATGTATAAAACATATGAATATACACAAGTAAAGCATACGTAAAAAATAGTAAATCATGATTTCATATGAATATAAACATGTTCCAAAACATGATTTCATATGAAATTCGCAATATATACGAATGAAAACCCATGAAGCATACAAAAAACATAAGACCAAGAACATGTGAAAGCGTATCTAAAAACATAAAAACTAAATGATTGTATCGAAAACATGTTAAAACTTAATAATCAAATACCAGTGACTTACACACCAACTAATCGAAGGATAAACTTTAAAGAACGAGTTATACATATTTCCGATAGCCTGAAGCCAATATACTACTATTCAAGACCCATAGACAAAAAATCTATAATATCCTACGGACGGGGTCAAACGTCGCTTTTTTCCACCTATGAATGATAGATGCAATCTTCAAATTGTGTATAATATATTAAGACATATCCGAATCTAATCTATCCATAGTTATAATGGTTCTTATTTTGTCAAAACAAAGAATGCTATATCACATATCTAAAACTTTTTCAAATTAAGGGAAAAGTAAAATCTCTTTTCCTTTATACAAAGTAGAGTTTTCGTCAATATTTGCATAAAAATAGCATGCAAAGTCAAATATTCAAATATTACATAATTTTCTTAACAATAACTTTAAATGTAAACGTGAACGTTCAAAAATATCCAAATATTCGGTAAAAACAAACATAAATACAACAATATTCAAAATGGGGGCAAAAATGGTGACATATATGTATATTCAAACAATAATTGAAAGAAAAATCAAAGATTTTAACAATAAACCAAATAGTGAGCTTATATGCACTTATCTTAAACCAAATATTTACATAGTCTAACATAAAATAGTCTCGAAATTACCTTCTTTTACTTTCTCTCTCCTCCTCTCTCTTTTATTTCTCTCTCTTCTCTCATTTTCTCTACGAAAAATGTCTAAAAATCAGGCAAATGGCTTTAAAAACCCAAACTAGTACACTAGTACCGATCAAGCATGTGTCGGGCACAATGCCCAATCACATGCACGCACAGGCATGCCTAGTCTACACACACGAGTGTGACTGATTCTACTTAGACTACGCACAAGTGCCCATCATGTGCAGTTCAAGCACAATTATTTTAACTTAAACGCGCACATGGGCAGTTCTTGCGCCTATCAAATGCTAGACCTCATTCCTCAAAACTTAATTATTTTCAAATTTTTCATTGTATAATTATTCTCCACATTTACCCAATATATAGAAATTATGATGTTGAAAACATAAATTAGGGAATCAGATATTACAACTACCTTCTTCAAACATTATCCTATGAGGTAGTAGGATTCCACTTACTCCGTGAGCATTATCATACTAACTACTACTTCAACGGCATTATAACCAACAATGCCCTGCAAACAATCTTCTTTAAGATCCACAACTATATCTTCAAAGGTAACCAATTGTGTATGCCAAAGTGCTCGCATCGCCTTCACATTATTAAACAAATATATAACGGGGGGTCATGAGTCACTTTGGCCGAGACTGCACCCTCATCCTTGTTCAAGAGAGATTTTTGGCCCCATAAGAGTAAGGATGTCGACAAATTCATGAAACAATGCATGATTTGTAAACGAGTGAAGGAAAGATGCTAAATCACAAGATGTACTTACCACTTCCCATCCCATAAAATCCTTAGGAGGACCTTAATATGAACATTGTATTAAGAGTACCAAAGACTTGAGCCAACTATGACTCCATATGTATTACCATCGACTGCTTCTCAAAAATGGTCCACTTTATACTCTACTGATGCACCATTGATGCCTCTCAAGTTGCCTGCCTATTTTTCCAAAGAAATTCTCCAATTATATGTGTGTACAAGAACCATCACCTTAGACCGGGATATGCAATTTATTAGCCACTTCAGGCGCATGCTATGGGGACTCATGGGTGGTAAACTTCTATTTTTAAGCACATGTCATCCTCAAATTGACAGACAAACCAAAGGCGTCAACCATTCCCTTTCTTATTTACTTTGAAGCCTTGACTGAAGACCTGGATGCTATTATTGCTTAAGTTGAGTTTGCCTTCAATTTGGCCCTGAACCGATCAACCAAGTTAGCCCCCTTTGAAGCTGTCTACGATAAGAATCGAAGGCACATTCCCGATTGCACTACTCTTCCTAATTTCAAGCATACCAGAATGGAGGTGGAAGAATTAGCCACTCATACTTACGACGTTCATGAGTAAATACGACATAATCTGGCTCAGGCTAATGCTTGTTACAAACAGGCCGCTGATGAACACAACAAATCAATCAAGTTCACTAAAGGTGATCTAATTATGGTCAACCTACGCAAAGAACGTTCTGTTGTCAGCACGTATTACAGACTTTGAGATAGAAAATTTGGTCCTTATTGTATAGTTAAGAAGATCAAAACAAATGCTTATCAAATTCAAATTCTCAGTAGCTTGGGAATCAGTCCTACCATTAACGTCACTGATTTGAGCGTCTGCTATGGCCCCCCTCCCGAAGAGCCACCAGAACCTACATCCCCAACTCGCCCCATCATTCTAGAATTTGTCATCCTCGACTCTTGCAAGACTACAACTAGTCATGGGAGCTACACCCAACATTTAGTCAGCTTTGAGGGTACACCCACTTTCGAGGACCAATGGATCAATGACAAGGAATTAAAACCCCTACAAGCTCCTCCTCTAGCCACTTGGAACAATGACAACTCGAGAACAAGACTTTACGAAGAGGGGGATGGCGATGCAAGATTATCAACACTCATTAATGGGTTCCATTGCTTAAGAAAGGAATGCTTCCCTACACTTCTAAGAACACCCACTCCAGCTTCAAAGGAAGTCAATAGATGCACCAGCCTTCATCCTTCCACCAAGCCACACGCTAAAACAACCACCAAGGATGATTAATCTATAATTCAATGTACCAGCCACAATGCCACCAGACCACTCAATGCACCAACCATCATGGTAAGCCACATTTATTTAAGGGAATGCTAAGTTTAATTTAAAGTGAGTTTCTCTTTAATCAAATAGTTGTAAGTCCCTTTATCGGTGAGTAAATCCCAACACATAAATCAAGTGATTCCCTAAATTGACTACCAAAAGTAAATGAGTTTCTTTAAAGGGCAAGTGATTCCCTGACTTTTGTACTTATACCTTTCATTTATCATTATCAATTCAAATTTTTAGAATTTTTCCGATACGTGTCCACATCATCTAGAGATACCAGAATTAGTACTTTTCTAGGCACCTTCCTGACTTTTCAAAAAGAAACGTAGGTAACAAAAGGGCAGCAATAGCCTAAAGTAAGGATATCAATTTATTAGGACATTATTAGAATTCTCGCCCACATCAACAGCCTTAGTTGCCTTGCATGAACTTTATAGAATGCTCAGGGGAACTGGTGGACTCCTTTACCGTGACATGATCTCAATCCCTAGATGTTCCAAGTAGAAGTATGGGCAGCAGTTTATACTACAACATCAGCTCCATACTCTATACAAATGTTGTATAGTTTTAGAGGGACAAAAGGAGGAGGTAGTTTTCTAACTAGCAGTCGGTGTGGATAGTCTAGAGAATGAGCAAAAGAGCAGCTGTCTCTTCCACTCTCATATCAAAAACAACCTCAAGGATAATCTTTTTCAAGCATGAATAACAATCTCCATACCAGCAAGACAGCAACACTAAAACGTCCAAATATGCACCTTCAGTACCTTATCGCATCAGCCATCAAAATTGACATTACCAATATGACCAAAAGCACATGCTCTCAATTTTACAAGCAAAGATATATCTGTTTAATCTCTATTATCCAAAGAATCTTAATAATTCGTGGTTGTTAGCTACTGACTCAATAAGTACAAGAATCATCAAACAATGTCAGAAACTCAGTTGGTGGCACTATGCATAGTTATTCTTTGATTTCAGCCTACAAAATTTCAGGCCCTCACAAAAATCAGCAGAAGTGTCTAATCATCCAAAAATTAGAGCACCCCTCTTAAATTTTCAGCATTTCTCAAATTTGTATTACCTCTTTACCCACATTTCCTAAAGTATCATCTGTAAACAAATGCCTACTAAAATTTCAAACTTTATACTCAAGTAATACAAAAAAGACTTCACCGATGCAGTTCTAAGCATGATGGTCATTCAATTTCTCTTTATCATTTTCTTTATTGCATCTACAAGAGAGTACCTCCACTTGCATAAATCTGTTTTCACTACAATATAACAGAATTCTCAATTATCCGAAGCTAAAAGGAAGGTAAATGCAACAAGTTTTATATAAAAGAACCATAAAGTAAAAGGAAGGGCAAAGGAGACGAAACTTTTTCATCCATCACAGTGTCACCAAAACAAGTAAAACTCTCCTCCATACAACTGGTAAAAGACAAGTATAAGACAATATTGAAGAGCAAAGGAATAATTTGTAACATAATGAATAATTTGAAATAACACAGATAGGCATACCTTTAGCCTATTGTAACACCACCAGAAGTATGCTAAAAACTTCTCTTTGCATATTTCAACACTGCAATAGTGAAATGGAATTTAGAAGAAAACATGTGCACCTAATAATGACCACTCAAACTTGCAAAACAAGAAACTGACATCCTTGCAAAAAAAGGCATAATGTAGTAAGTTCAGATCAAAATAATTCAAATAAAAACACATTTAGGCCGTCCCCCAAACTTAAATGTTCAGTTTCTAGAATTTACCAATAACAGGAATTCATCAATCCTTCTATAGATGTTACAAGCAAGCACTTCAGAGATAATAGATGGTAAGGTGAAAACCTGTACATGGATATAAAAACGAATGCATTTATTTTGAACTTTCTGATTTGCTCACCCATCTAACCGAAATCTCTCCCTGACATCAATGAGGTGAGGAGAAGTAAACAGCCCAGTGTGGAATCCACAGTTACGTAATATGGATTCAGCAAATGTGCACGTCGATCCCTTTACAAAGAACAGAAATAAGGGGGGAACCTCTGTCAAGAACTCATAATTTAAGTTGAACAAGTAAGATCTCAAACAGCAACATCTGAAATTCTTGTTTAAAAGTCAAATGAAGTATGCATAGAATGTGATTCTACTGAAGAGGTATATTTGTTGATATTGTAAGATACAAAATCCACAAATGAGTCCTCAAACGATATATCAAACACTCTATAAATTGCAATGAACAATATTATGGCATCCGGCAGCTAAAAATCAGTACCTTCCCTTTAGTGCCAGCCACGTGAATAATCTTCATCCTTGAAACTGATTCTTCCAGGTCCAGCACCTATATACATGTCACCCAATTAGAAATACTTGACCTAAAATGCACAACATCATTTCATCCAATGACAAATCAAGCGACATGGCACAGAAATTACCTTAATATAATCGAAAAGCAGATCGAACCGGTCACCTTTATTACTCTGATCAGCACGAGTGCGCTTAGTAATGAGAGAGGACAGAGCATCCATTGCCTCTTCATAAGGTGACACCTTACTAATGGGCGATTCGTCATCACCTTCAGATACATTAAGAAGAATCTAACAATAGTTTTGGAAATCCCCAGAATTCAATATCCTCTAGAAATCACATTAACATACTCCAAATTCGTTTCTTTTTTCTTTTTATTCCTTATCGCAACATAAATTAGAAGGTAAGAACTGAAGTCCGAAGAGTTCAACGGGAACTGTGAAATATAAGTTGATAAACAGATAAAGAGCACCAGTAAAGATACCTGCGGACATGTTGATTAGCCTTCAAATAACCTCAGTTGAATGAAGGAATTTATGTCAAACAACTTATAGCTGGGTTAAGGAAAGGAGAGAGAAATTTGGAAGGGAAAGCTTACTAAATTATGATGGGTGATGGGTCTGGTTGAGATTCTCACAAAACGCGGGGTGGGTTAAGGAATTTATTCCTTTCCGCAACATATTCCAAATTCGTTTTTCTTTTTATTCCTTTCCGCAACATAAATTAGAAGGTAAGAACTGAAGTCCGAAGAGTTCAGTGGGAACTGTGAAATATAAGTTCACAAAAAGATAAAGAGCGCCGGTAAAGATACCTGCGGACATGTTGATTAGCCTTCGAATAACCTGAATTGAATGAAGGAATTTATGTCAAACAGCGTATAGCTGGGTTAACGAAAGATGGAGAGTGGAATTTGGAAGGGAAAGCTTACAAAATTATGATGGGTGATGGGTCTGGTTGAGATTCTCAGATTGATGCGGTTTGATGTGGTGGGAGTTGTTGGGTTACTCTTTTGTGATATTTGTGTCCGCGGACTTGTGGAAACAAATGGACGCGGACGTTTGGAAAAATTTGGGAAAGTCCGTCCTCGGGGTTGCTGGAAGAATTGGACGATGACTATCAGTAGCATCTTATCCGAGAGGCTCCATTGGACGAGGACTACTTCAAATACACCATGTCCGAGAGGTACATGGACGAGGACGCTGGAGCCTAGGCGTTGACTTTTCACTCACGTAGGCCTGCCACAGTGGGCAAGTTGCAGAGCTAGTGGGCAAGTTGCAGAGCTAGTGGGCAGTTTGCAGAGCTAGTTGGCAGTTTGCAGAATTAGTGGGCAAGTTGCAGAGCTAGTGGGCAGTTTGCAGGGCTAGTGGGCAGTCTGCAGAGTTAGTGGACAAAGTAGTGGGTGACA
>JAOVVI020017966.1:334-10480 GCA_028571085.2 Nepenthes alata | reverse complement strand
TTTTCTTTTAATCCAAAATCCAAATCGATGTTCGGGCAATACGGGTGCACCCCGGACACCAGCCCAACTGATCCAAATATCATCCCCAAAATTTCTCAATATTTAATTAATTTTATCACGTCCAATTTTCTCAAAATTATAATTAATATTTAATTAATCTAAATAAAAATCTGAGATATTACACAGCTGGTAGTAAAAAATTTCAACCAGCAAAATGGCGTAGATTTCAATGAGATATTTGCTCATGTTGTGAAGATATCCTTAATAAGGGTTGTGCTCGGTTTGGTTGCTGCCTTGGATTTGAAAGAGGAGCAGCTGAATGTCCGGACGACATTCTTCCATGTTGATTTTGAGGAGAAAATTTATATAGAGCATCCTAAAGAATTTACGGTCAAAGGAAAGGACCGACTAGTATGTCTCTGAGGAAGAGCTTGTACATGCTGAAATAGACTCCAAGGCAATGGTATAGGAAGTTTGAGTTTGTCATGGTCGATTAAGAATACCAAAAGATCACTTCCGACCACTGCGTATTTGTTCAGATATTTCCTAAGGATTACTTTGTCATCCTTTTTCTTTATATGGACGACATGTTGATTGTTGGATGCAATGGTGCTCGGATAAAGGAGTTGAAGCAATAACTTGGGCAGTCCTTTGCTATGAAGGACTTGGGGTTGGTGAAACAAATTCTGGACATTAGAATAATTTACGAATGAGAGATGAAGAAACTACGGCTGTCCTAAGAAAGTTATATTGAAAAGGTGCTTTAGTGCTTGAGCATGGATAAGTCCAAGCGAGTGAGCATCCCATTGGCCAATCATTTCAGATTGAGCAGTCGATACAACCCTTTTACTAATAGAGAAAAGGTCATCATGAAAGGCATCCCATACTCCTCAAATATTGGTAGCCAAATGTACGCTATGGTGTGTACATTGCCAAACATTGCACATGCCGTCAGCACTTTTAGCTGATTTCTGTCAAATTCTGGAAGCGAGTATTAGTTTGCAATCAAATGGATAATGAGATATATCCGAGAAACTTTTAAAATGTGTTTGTGTCTTGAAAGTGACAAGTCTTAGTTGGTGGGATACTTCGATACTGATATATGGCAGGAGACATTGACTCCCAAAAGTCAACTTTGAGTTATTTGGTCAAATTTACTAAAGGGGCAGTCTCGGGGTAGTTGAAGCTGTAAAAATGTGTTACACTCTTGACCACTGAGGCCGAGTTTATTGTAGTGACAGAGGCTTGAAAAGAGATGTTGATGAAGAAGTTTATCCAAGAATTGAGCTTCAGGTAGGAAAAGTATGTGATACTTTGTAATAGTTATAGTACTATATATCTCTACAAGAACTCATCATTTCACTCAAGATTAAAGTATATTGATATTTTATATTATTGGATGATGGATGTTATTGAAGTAGGATTGCTGTCATTGAAAAAAGTCAAAATTGAGAAAAATGGGGTGAATATGATGACAACAATTTTGCCAAATGGAAAGACTGAGGTTTGCTGCAGTTTGGCTGGGCTAACAAATTCTGCCACTCTACAGTCATGAGGAAAAGTTTGTTGGAGTCACTCCCGTATAGAAGTGCTATTATGTTGTTAATGTCTAAGGACGTCCTTTTGGCCCGAGGACTTGTGAGCAAGATTTTTGTCCAAGGACTTAGATTGAGGATGCAAATTTACATGGTTATGGTTCGTGGACTTGTATGCTGAGCGATCGAGGATTCTGCGCAGTATAAGCCCGAAGACTTTGCATAGTTATGGCGTGAGGACTTCTTAAGGATTGAGGTCTGTGATTAAGCCCGAGGACTTTGATGAAGGCTTGGTGTAGATTTTCCCTTTGCGCAGGAATGACTATGGGAACACAGTCAGTCAGTTAACCTGTTAACCGGTTAGGGAAAGAATTCGGTCAATGGGGAGATTGACCGGTTAAGGAAGGAAGCTAGGCTTTCTGAATATATGTCTTCTCTAAAAGTAGGTAGTTAACTTTTCTGATTAAATAGCTGGTTTTAGGTCAACTACAAATGGGAAGGAAAATGTCATCTCTGGGATGATGACAAATTGATCTGCAGAGGAAAAGCATGCGCTGTCTACTACAGAGCATGCATCGTCTGTTACAGAGTATGCGTCGTCTGTTGCAGATGGGGGTGTGCGCCGTTCATTGTAGAATAGAGCTAGCTGTGCACACAACTATAATGCTGAGTTGGCGATTGTTCTAATAGTCTGTATATATGTATTGAGCTTGGTTGTTTGAGTAGATGAGGATTGAAAGAGTGTGAAGAAAAAAAGAGTTGTGAGTGACAATAAAGTGTAAATTTCTTTGTGTTATCGTACTCTATTCTTCATCTTTTCGTCTCAAGGGTTTGTATAGCCGTGTGATTTTGTAACAAATTCACATAGTAAAATTTATTTGTGGACTAATTATTTCATCATTTTTTTCTTATTTTAAAAAAAATTTTCACGTACAATTTAGTATACTCATCATCTTCCTTACTCCTCTATTCTTATTGTGTGTGTATGTTGTCACCGTTATCATCTTTGTTCTGACGCCATTTTTCTCAAAAGAATTCAGATGTAGTGTTGACAATTGATTATTGTAGAGATTTATTCATAAATTTATCTATGGCAAAGTTCAATAAACCGCTCCCAATAGAAAAAAGTATCAAAATTAATCATTAAAGTAGAAGTTGATAGGTGCGAAAGAAGATTGATATTGAATATACCAAATATGATGATAAAGAAAAGGCATCCATAACTAATTATTATAATACTATAGTAAGAAATAATAGTTGTAGGCACATAGGCCATCAAATACAATGGTCCAAAGATCGAATTATTAAGCTGCATATAAAAATAAATTGACTACAAATGATTAAATAATAAGTACCTAAAAACTATTCATCTAGAAAAAGATTTCTAGTCCAATTATCCAATAAGAGAATTTAAACTCGCCAATTTAAAAAGTCATAAACATATGATAAGAGTGAACATAACATTTAGTTAAATATATATGATATATACTTTTGTACATAAAGGAAAACAATAATAAATAAAGGAAAAAATGTTGAAAATGATGAGAAATCAGTAAAAAAAAAATACATATGTGAAAAATATAAGCAAATGTAAGAATAAAAAATTAGTGATAACTTCACTAATAGAGTTGGATACCTAAGATTGGGTTATGATTGCTTCCCCATAGCTTAGGCCAAACTCCACTATTTATAATCAATAGGAGGGCTTACTGCATATTATTTTATATAGGTGGTGTCAAATACTACATTTTAATTTCTTGGATATTTAATATGACTTTTAATTAAAAATAATATACTAAAATACGTTTAAATATATTCCATTAAATCTTTACCATGATTCTTATTTAAACAAAGTAAAGGATTCCATGCAAATAACAAATTTTTAGAAAGTAGAAGACAAATAATATCAACAAAATGTTCTATCAATTTTTTGCACAAAAGAAGACATGTAAGGTCATTTACTAAAAATCTCAAATTTCTTTACAAATGTGGTGGAATTTGGCAAAAGCCTTCAAAATCTCTAAGTCAATAAGGAAACTTGACATACATAGATTCTTAACTTGGACCACATCATCATAGTTAGTGGCCATATCTTTAACTTGGCCATAGTTAGTGGACCGCATCAATATCTGTATGGATTAAAAGTATGGCGACGTCTAATTATCATTATTTGTTATTTTTGTAACTTGATCCCTTTGATATCTATTACTTATCTTAGATTTAATAAATAATTATTAGGCTAATGAGTTTGACATTATGAATTACCAAAATCAAACCACCCCAAGCTCTATATTTTTGGAAAGTTTATTTCAGCCCGATAGTTTGCTTAGGTTTAACATAAATCCAAAATGCAATATGCAACTTAGGTCTAAATTTTTTTAAACTGCACCATCAAATGGTGTACACTTAACCCTACTGCGGGTTACTCCGCTTCCATCTTATATAGATTCTTAAAGGTGGTTAACCGACCAAAATAGGATACCAATTCAATTATGTCTTAAGTTCTCATGAAAATCCTCTCTTATTATGTTACCATTTTTGTAATAAGTAAATAAATTTGTAGAAATCAAATATCTATACAACCTAAAATGAAAACTATCTGACAAGAGGACGAAAAATAGACATCAATCTAAACCCAAAATAAAATAAAATAAAATCAAAAATAAAATGCCTATTAATAAGAAACGAATAGAAAAGAAAGAAGAAAAAAGGAAAAAAGAAAAACAAAAAAGGCATCTTGGCAGGACACTTTGATAATTGTCATTGTTGCGTCCTCGAGTTTCGACCGCCGTACGACAAGAGTTTGAGTTCACACTTTGTACTCTTTCGATACCCTCGGACGGATAGAATTGTACAACACAATAGTAATCGTTAAACTCAATGAGAACGACGTGAGAGGAAGGAAGAAGGGAGGAGGGTACAATGCACGAGGACTTTACATGGAAAACCCCTTCTTTAACGAAAAGGGAAAAACCACGGTGATGGACGTTGGGTCCGAAAGGTTCCACTACACTTAGAATGGGTTACAACTAATCACAGTGGCACTTTTGATAGTCACACAGGATTGCAACATGTGAGATCTTATTCCGTCTTCTCTTTTCTAGCTTTCTCTTAGACATTGTTCACAGTGTGTATGCAGAATGCTAGCCGTTGGAATCCTTTTCTCAATCGTATGAGTGAGGTATTTATAGGGGGGACATGCCCTTGAAATGGGGACATGTGGCATTGGCGTGTGCTGGGAAGCCAGCCACCAACTCTGCTGATTTGGCGTGTGTGGGAGGTCAACCGTCCACTCTACTGATTTGGCGTGTGCAGGGAGGTCAGCCGTCCACTGCTAATTTGGCGTGTTAGGTGACGTTAGTTCCATAATGATTGAGCATGCTCTGAGTACCATGATTTCCTGTGGAGGTAGCGTATTGTAGAGAATGCGTGCTCCTTGGTAATAGTGAGACGTCTGAGCTGGCGTGCTCGGCCTCCTTGGCCCCCCTTTCCCCTGATCTAATGAATCAGAGATGAAGAGATAGTCCTCGTACCTCAAACATTTTCTGGGTTTTTGTCAAATCCTCGGGCTCATAGAGTTAGGTTCTCGGACGTTAATTGGGAGTTTCACCTACTAGAGGCCCTCGGGATTTCAGTGTTGCATTTCTGGCTTCATGTCCTCAGGATTTTATAAGGGACGTGGGTCTCTTATAGTGTCCTCGGGAAGCCTGGGTTTAATTGGTCTCTCAGACCATTGTTGTCATTTGGGCTTCTTGGGACACTGGCTCATGTCCTCGGGCTTCTAAGGCCAACTTAACTTCTTGGGCAAAGTTAAGCTTCTTGGGCCTCTTGGGACGTGAAGGACTGTCTTAGGGCCTCTTGGGCCAAATTATCCTTGTAAGCCCCTTGGTTCATGGACTTAACCTTTTGGGCCTTTCTTTCTAGGCCCTGGGAGCCGGGACCCATCATTAGCCCCCTTGTCAAAGGGTTTGAGGACCTCAACCGTTTGACATGTCTGGAAAGCGCTCTTCTATAGTGGCAGTCCACGGGCACCGCACCTGGACGGCAGGAGTCCTCTCACATTCATCCGAGGCCTTTTTATTAGTCCGAGACCCATCTGGCGCCGCCGTTTGGGTTTCTGTAGAGCATTAAATGTGCCATTAATTGAGGTGACGCTGCCTTGGGTAGCCAAAGCCCATGACCTTTCCCCGCATATGGGCGACTGATGCGTGGTGAGGGTTATGATGAGGGCGCTGTTTCAAAATTTGAAATTCCTTTAAGTTGCCTTCTTTTCTCCATTTTCTTCCTCCTTCATTTCTTGCGCATCCTTGCCGTTTTCCTTGCTTCCAAAATCCTGCACCGTCGTTCCTCTTTTCTTGTTCCCGTAGAGGTTCTTCTTCCGCTCCCATGGCTCCTGGGGTTAAGAAAATTTCTTCCTCTCTGTCCTTTAAAGATCTTGAGGACATTCATGCGAAGTACAACATTCTAAATTCAGTGGAAATGGTGGTTCCTGGAGCCGCTGAGAGAGCGTGCAACCCTCCTGACGGCTTTATCACTATTTACGAAGTCCATCTGAAGGGTGGGCTTCGCTTCCCAGTCCCTCTAGAGCTGTACCACATTATGATGGAGCTGGGCGTTCCGTTGGCGAGACTTCAACCTAACGCCGTCAGGCATCTGGTTTCTCTTTGTTTATTTACACGCTGCCATAAGAAAGTGCTTGAGGTGTCAATGGTGAAGGTGATGTTTCAGTTTACTCATAACTTGGACTAGATCACCATGACTCATCGTTCGGAGTTCGCCGTCATGAGTGGAGGAAACCTTGACTCCACCAAAAGGTGGAAGGATAAATTTTTCTTCTTGGACGTCCGGGAGAACTGGTCCCTCTCCCTTACCTAGGGAAACATCGCGAATAAACATTGCTCGGACGCCACCAAGGAGGAGAGGAAGATCGCTAAGGTAGTCACGGACTTGGTGATGGCCAACCTTGGCAGCTTCAATATTGGCAAATGAAACACTTGGTTGACGCCCGAGAACTTGGCGAAGGCCAAGTGGGTGACTACGGCCGAGGACTCCAGCGTAGCCACTCCTGCAAAGAAGATGAAGAAGAAGAGATTGAGGAAGAAAGGGAGTTCTCTTACAATCGAAGAGCCGTCGAGAGGCCACGGAAGAGTCATCGGACTGAGGCTTCGAAGCATCCAATGTCTATAGTCGAGTATTCCTCATCCGACGATGATGATGTCGTGATCGCCCCTCTCGTTAGGAGGTCGAGGGGTTTGGTCATCAAACCCACTACGGAGTTTGAAGGTCCGGGAACTTCTTCTCCTCCCTAAATCATTGGTGTGATTTCTGATTTTCTTTGTGGTCCATTCGAGGACCTTGGCATTTTGGAGGCCACGGAGGGGGCTGAAGATAATCAGGGTGAGGAAGCAGCGATGATCATAACTGTCTCAGCCTTGGAAGCGGCTGAGGTTGAGGTGCCCTGCGGAGTGGAGCCAACCGTCGATGCCCCTGTTGAGGATACCGTCGAGATCCTAAGTGGCGACAAGGTTGAGATTGTGACCTCAGAGCCCCCTGAAGTTGTTGAGCTTTCGGTTTCTGATGGTCTCTCACCCGAGGCCGTGGCTGAGGTCCATGTGGTGCCTACAGCTGACCCGTTGGAGCCCGAGGTTGCAGGAGAGGGTGGTCAAAGCCACGACTCTCTTGTCTATAGGGTATTTTACCACTTTTCCAGCTACCTTATTTTTTGTCGTTCATGGCTTAATGAACTTGTCTTTTCTTGCAGTTCCAGGATCTAGCCGGGAACCTCAACCAGCTCATTGGTGACGTTGCCTAGGTCTGTTCGGAGATAGAGTCCCTAAGGGTCATTGGAGAGGGCAGCCAACGGCTGTAAGTGGAGCCTGCTGAGGCTAATGCGAAGAATGCCTCTCTCGAGGACACCTTGAAGCTTCAGTAGATCCAATACGGGCTTCTCCGAGACAGGAACCTGCAGCTGGAGGAAGCGTTGAGGGCATCAGTGAAGGCCGTGGATATGGCGCCTCTGCTAGAGGGAAAATACTGGGACGGTATCAATTTATGTCGTCGACTGATGCGGTTGCTATATCTGCGGTTTCCAACGGCCGTGTTAGATCCTCGGAATTCCAGCGCCACATGCCCAGGGGACGTGTCTGGCATCGCTGGGAGGCCATTTCCCGGATCCTCACGTCCGGGACCTTCGGGTGATCCTCAACCTTCAGAGCAGCTGGGGAGTTCAGGCAATGCAAAGGCTTCTCAACCACACGAAGAAGGGCAGCATGGGACCACTCCTCTGCCAGGTCCATCCAAAAGCTAGCTGCTATAGAGCTCTCTTTATCTCTTTCTTTTTATATTGAGTTGTTCATACGCTGTGTACATGAATAAAATGGACATTTATTGTAAGCTCAAGTGTTTGACTCCCTCACCTGAATTCCTGAAGTGTTTGGTCCTAGCGGGTCATGGCGCTAAACAAGTTAGCCTCGCGCCCAATTAACGCCTGAGTTTTTTGTCATGCGACTTCTTAGGCTACTTAGACAAATACAGGTTTTGAAATATGACCTCCTGGGCCGCTCGGACGGGACCGAGTTTTAAAATACAACCTCTTGGGCCGCTCGGACGAAGCTGAGTTTTGAAATATGACCTCTTGGGCCGCTCGGACGAGACCGAGTTTTGAAATATGACCTCTTGGGCCGCTTTGACGAAGCCAATTTTTGAAATACGACCACTAGGGCTCCTCAAACGAAGCCGAGTTTTGAAATACAACCTCTTTGTCCACTCGGAGGGGACTGAGTTTTGAAAAGTGACCTCTTGGGCCGCTCGAACGGGACCGAGTTTTGAAATACGACCTGTTAGGCTGCTCAGACGAAGTCGAGTTTTGAAATACGACCTGTTGGGCTGCTCGGACGAAGTCGAGTTTTAAAATATGACCTCTTGGGCCGCTCGGACGAAGCTGAGTTTTGAAATATGACCTCTTGGGCTGCTTGGACGAAGCCGAGTTTTTTTTATAAGGGGCAAGAAGGTCGTTTCACTTTGGCTTAGGAACAGCCTAAGTTTGACAGGTTACTTGGACAGCAGGCGACGTTCGTTATTGGTAATATCTCCTGAGGTGTGTGGCGTTCCATGTTCGGCATACCAGCTTGCCTTCTTGGGTGCGCAACTTGTAGGCCCCGCCACTAAGGATAGTAGAGACTAAAAACGGCCCCTCCCAATTCAAGGAGAGTTTGTTTCTACAGGCATTTTTTCCCGTGGCCTCCACGCTTCTCAGTACCAGGTCCCCTACCTAGAACTATCGTGCCTTTACCTTTTTATTGTAATAGCTGGCAACCCGCTGCCGGTATGCCGCTACCCTTAGCCTTGCTTAGTCGCAGACTTCCTCGAGCATGTCGAGGTTTTCCTGGAGCCTCTGGCTGTTATCGGTTGAACTGAAGCATCCAACCCGCGGACTCATGAGGCCAACTTCTATTGGGATGACCGCTTCAACCCCATAGCAGAGGCTAAAGGGGGTCTCCCTCGTGGGTTCCCTAGGCATTGTCCTGTATGACTAGAGAATGGATGGCAGCTCGTGTACCCACGAGCCCTCGGAACACTCCAGCTTAGTCTTGAGTCCATGCAAGATCGTACGGTTTGTGACCTCCACTTGCCTGTTGGCCTGGGGGTATGCTACTGACGTGTGTACCAAGTTGATCTTCAGGCTGGCGCAGTACTTAGTAAACCATTTCCTGATGAACTGTGTCCCATTGTCGGTAACGATGCACTCCTGGATCCCAAATCTGCACACGATGTTCTGTCGGAGGAACTAAATGGCATTTTGTTATGTTATCCTGGCGAGTGGTACTGCCTCTACCCTTTTGGTGAAGTAATCAATCCCTACGATTAGGAACTTTCTCTATCTTGGCGCTAGCGGGAGCGATCCGAGAATGTCGAGCCCCCATTGGGCAAACGGCCACGGAGATTGGAGCGCCCCGAGATCTGTGTGGGGGCGATGACTCACATTGCTATGGAGTTGGCAGTTTTTGCATTTGCGCACAAAATCCATGGCGTCGTACTTCATCGTTGGCTAGTAGTATCCTTGCCTAATGAGCTTAAAGGCCAGGTTCTTTACTCCGATGTGAGGCCCGCATATCCCAAGGTGCACCTCCTGGAGGGCATACTCGGCCTCTCGAGGGTGAGGCACCTTAAGGAAGGGGTCGAGAAACCCCGCTGGTACAACTGACCATCCATAACCGCATACCACCCCGCTGTCTTCTTTACCCTCTTGGCCTCATTCGGATTCTCAGGCAATGTACCGTTAGATAGGTACCTCAAGTAGGGAGTCATCCAGGTGCTGCAGTTAGACACTTGCATCAATTCTGGCTCGGGGTCCTCGACACTTGATCTGTTTAGAACTTCTTGCATCCCCTGAGCGTACTGTTCTGGATCTACCGAAGCCACTGCCCTTGCCAGCGTGTCGGCCTTGGTATTTTCTTCCCTCAGAATGTGGACGAACTCGACTACCTTGAAGTCTAAGGTCACACTCCTGACTTTGGAGAGGTACTTGAAGAGCTGCGGGATATTGACTTCGAAGTTTCCGCTGACTTGGTTAATGATCAATTCGGAGTCACTGTAAATGATTAGGTTTTTA
>JAOVVI020017965.1:0-10480 GCA_028571085.2 Nepenthes alata | reverse complement strand
CAAACCTGTGGTAGCCTATTTGAATTTGTGAATGCTTTCTGCAATAAGAATCTAATCTCAAGAAATTTGTCCCATAAAGCCTACAAATGAATGCAGCAGAGAAGATTAGGAATGACCAAATCAAAAGGAAAAGATGTGTGTATGCGAATGCATGTGCACGAAAGAGAGAGAGAGAGAGGGCAAACAAGTAGTCTGAAACACAAAAAAACCAGTAAAATACCTTTTGGTTCTTCACTGCCTGTCCTTTTGAGAAGATCTTCATCTTTGTGGCACTTTAGATTTTCTACAAGATTCCTAAATGAACATAACAAGGGAAATAAATCTACTGCCTGTCCTTTGAGGAGATCTTCATCTTTATGGTGCTTCAGATTTTCTACAAGATTCCTGAATGAACATAAAAAAGGGAATTAGGGAAAGATTTGTTGGGTATTAGTACGACTCGAATCCAGACCCATTGAAATAGCTGACCTGAAGAGCCTCCTTGGTCCTCTCATTCATCCCTTACCTAGTCAAGGGGCATAAATGAAGGCCAAAGGAAGACCAAGTCAACAAGACAGAAGACACATCAATACCTAAATGAGACATCACTTATTGGTCTGCCATGGAACCAACAGGAGAACTCAGGCTTAATCCACCAAACGCGTTGAAAATACATTTGATACGCCTAAAAATGATATTTCTCATGGGATATATGATGGAACAGGATGACCGTGTCAGGTGAAAATCATAGCACTAGTAGAGCTGCCCCGCTAATCACATATACACAGCAATCAACTACCAACTCCTCTCAAACAACTACACTTGGGTCTAGCCTATAAATACCTCACCAATGCTCATCGATGAGTATCCCAAGCTCTCAAGAGAAAAAAAGGAAATTGATACACTCTCTCATTCTCTCAATGAATAGCAACCGTCGAACACTGCAACTCCGCAAGTATTAAAGGCAAACCCTCGACTCACGAGGGCAGGGCCACAGCTAACCTCAAGCAAATAGAGATGCCGAGGAGACCACCATTACTCAAAAAGCAAAGTATTTTCCAACATTCCCACAAAAGGAGATCACACCTAGGAAGAGCGCTAGTTTGTGCCTCCCCGTCCCAAAGACCAAATACCATCTAGCACCCAAAGCGCATGGGACCCATCTCCCGGAGAGGCTAGATACATCTCCTTCCAAACTCATCACAACGCTCGGTCCTCATGACATAAACCACCTAAAACTAGGAGTATTGTGACAAAACTCAAGGACTTGGTAATATCTTTCTTTTCTTTACTTTTCTTGATACAAGACTAGGCATCAGAGGGGATAGCCCGACCCCTTAGGCTTATCGTTTGTGATGTGTAGGATTAAGATTGCTACATTAGGGCTTGGATCCCGCTTTATGTGATCATTTCCATAGGTAAGACCACGGTTTAGATACGCATTAGATGACTATTATTGAGAAAACAATAAACCTAAAAATTTAAATAATTAGGTAAAAGACCTAGAATGATTTTGTACTTCAACGTAATACCTCATACGAAAGCCTTTTTGGACATTAAACGTGGATATGTACTGGAAGGGCAACATACCATATGCTGATAAATAATCATAAGAAAATGGGATTTCGAGAATTGAATTTATGAACATGAATAAAAAAACTATAATACCATATTAAGAATCCAATAGACCCAAAAGCTTAAATTGTAGGTAAAGACACAAGAATGATTTAATATTCCAACAACAATAATGGTAGAATTCGAGAATTGAATTAATGAACATGAAAAATGAAACTCTAATACCATTTTCAGAATCTAATAGACCCAAATGCTTCAGTTGTAGGTAAAGACACAAGAGGATTTAATATTCCAACAACAATAATGGTAGAATTTGAAAATTAATTCCTAATATTACTACACATGCCTCAGATATGTCATGAAATGCATGATGAGCTAGCATATATTGGTTGCATAAGCTAACAACAACAGCATAATGCAAGCATACACGTACTCAAGTTTGCCTAAAACAATAGTGATCTCTGCCCAAAAAACCTAATGCTTCAGCTAATACATGGAAATGTATGTCGTCATTCTTCTGTCTAACTATAATCACCAGTCAAAAAGTCCAATAAAAGATGGTGCATCTAACAGTTCAAACACTCCCCCCTACTAGGCATGGTGGGTGATGTCTCCAAATGCCAATATACACTAAAAAACATTTCATTGAAACAAAGATACATCAAATTATCTACATCAAGGACCTCAATACTTGAAACCTATAGGAATATTCAAGCCTTGGAGTGACAAAAGCGATGTAATTTACATTACAGAAGACTATCACAACTGTTTCTCAATTTTCCCATGTCATTTTCCTATATCAATTACAAGGACCACATTACACCACATTTTCAAGACAGCAGAACTACTAAAAGACTCTTTACACCACTTCCTCCCACAGGGGAAAAAAGAAACAGAACAAAATTTTTGTCAAAAAAGAGACAGCTTCCTTAATTATATCCAATCTTAAAAAGGCATAGCGGTTGTAACAGCAACTCTAGAAAATTTGAAAGCTCACATTGGCGCTACTATCCAAATAAAGCCCATGCATACAGCATGCTCTAAAGGAAAACTTACAGCTCCATGTTTCGAAGATCCATACACTTTCTCAAGTTCCTCCATCTCAGCATCTTTATGGCCATTATTCAGCTCATCATCATGAGCACTTTCTTCTTCATGTTTTCCCCAAATCTTACCCTCATCCTCCTCCGTTTCCTCCACCTCCATCTCATCATCGTGATCCTAATCATCAGAAGTGCTATGATGATTTTCAGCAACATCATCGCTCTCATCCTCTCCAACCACCTATATCCCAATACGCATTATCCATAAACATGCCAAATCACATTTTACTTTCCGAGCAAATAGTTCATTAAAAAATCACCGTTTACTAGGATATAAAAGTAAGAGAATATAATTGTATAAAGGACAGACAGTTGGCATCTCATCGTCCAATCCATTCACATCATCTGAAACTCGCTTCAATCGCCTAGCAAATGAAACCATCTCGGAGTCCTAAAACTGGAGGAACCGATTTTAGTTAACGTTTTTTTCAGAAAATAAAAAAGCTATACCTTTCTAAAAAATAGATGAGATTTTTCATCAGTATTGCACCGAATCGCAATATTAACATGTGAAGTGATAAAGACTAAGAAAGAAACATAAACCCAGAGAAGAAGGATAGTGGACCCGCCGGAAGACGAACAGGCACGCTATCAGAGTTAGAGTTTGGCTGACTGAAGCACCGGATTGTCGGAGCGAGCAGAGCAACGAGTCACAGACGGCATCATTAAGGCGTTGGCTATTGAGCATCTGGCATTTCCGAATAAAACCTAAACTAGGCAATTTTGAGAGCCGGACGGATATAATTCATATATAATTATTTTATAATAATTTATATATTTATATATATATATATAGCTAGTTGGTAATTTAATTTTTTTATTTTTTATTAAAAACTTTTTTTCATAAATAAAAAAATACTTGTATAAATATTACAAAACTGTTGTATAAGTGTAGGTGCTTATTTTGCTATCTAAGTTAATCATGTATTTTTGGCTTGTAGTCGGGTTAAGTATATATCTTTAAATAATATGGCATCACATTAATCTAATTATATTAAAAATTCCATATGATAGTAAATAAATTAATAATCCTCATATACTTTGATAATATTCAAAATATATTCAAATGATATCTTCTAAATGTTTTTAATTAAACTTAACTAGAATCTTCTTTTTCTATTTTCCATTGCGTGCGAGACATACCAAAGCCTCCAATGGATTTTTGGTGGCAACCCTTAAGCCAAAGTTCAAAATTGAGGACAGTAGCCATGACGCCCTACTCATAGTTTATGATTTTATATAATAAGAAAATAATTAAATTAGATAAATTATTAATTGTAATTATATGTTAGTCGGACTTATGGACTTCATATTTCTTTCTTGGCTTTGTTTCTCGATGACTTTCAAAACGATGTCGTTTTAATTCAAAATGATGTAAAAGTAAACGGGATTAGTTTATTACTTTTGAAAAAATAAAATAAAAAAAGAATATTGTAAATAAAATATTGATATGTTTTTTTACAGAATATAATTATATAGTGATAGAGATGATAGAAATGGGTTGACCCAATATAAAGACCCATGGATTTGGCGTCAGGCTCAGGAGGCATTAGGCCCACAAGCCCAGGGGCCAGTTAACTCTTCCGTTAACTTAAATAGTGCCTCAGCCGGACGGACTGCCCAGGCCGAATGCGGCCCAATCCAAGCGGCCCGCATTGCTCTTCTCGCATGCTGAAGAGCACTTTCTTTAACCAACCTGCACCTTAAATATTGCCTTAAATTACGATTTCTCTAGGAACGACAATGCCTAACTCAACAAATCTCTTACAACGGCAACTTTAATATCTGCCACATACAGTATTTTCTCAAAGAAAAAAGGAATCTTCTTCGATTGATCACGGTTGCCTTAATCAATGCCAATGATCCTTGTACCAACCTACCAAATTTGCGCAAGGATGATGGCGACCAATCTTAGGCCCAAGTAGGGTTGAACTAGTTCAAATGTTATAAAATGTCCTTGAAGCATACTTCAAGGGCATGCTTATGTTTGCTCCGACACTAGCCATCAGACACTTGCATTCGCACTCAAATAAGCTCACAAACACTCCTTTCAAAAGATTTCAAGAGACTGCATTTTGTCCACAAATCCCCTAAGAATTCCTTCACAATTTTTGCTTCTTCGACATCAAAGTCGCTCCCCACGAACGCACTACCATAAAAGCTGCTCCACGCAGAGCGCAACCTTGGAGCTAGACTCAAAAGACCCACTTTCTTGCATCATTGAGCACACCCTGTTCTCCTTGCATCTTTCTCATTGTAAGGAATATTATTAACTTGAACGTCTAAAAATAAATCGACGAGCGAGTCTACCAATCCCCTGACATTTTATTTTTAAGTTATGGTATATAGGATCTAGGCCAAGGAGTACGAAAATCGAATTTGTTTCAATTCGATTCGAAATCCGAGCGGCATCCTAATATGTCAATAATTTAGATCCAAGGCACATCATATAGTTATAAGAAAATCATTCATAAATCAACATTGAAGAACACAAAAGCAGCACTTAAGAAGTTGGGAGTTACTTCATAATAGTACTATCAATTTAGAATTGCACAGTAGTAAGGGCTAAGAACTGATATTTTCACATATTACTTAAGAGTAATTATAATAAATTCAAAATTTAATGTTGTCAAGTTAGGTTGTCATTGATCTTTCCTATTGTTTCATCAACTATGACGTTATAAGGCTCATTTTTACTAAAATTATCCGCATCAACAGTTAAACCAATTTTGATGTCTTTCAATAGTGACATAACACACTAAAATTACTTAGGAAGACCAAATGACTAGATCATCACTCGATCATATACCAGTATGTATTCTGTGAATGTTTTAATAAATGTCTTCCTTGTAGCTCTTTTTGCCTTGAAGTTGTTGGAATTATTCTTAATATTCTCAATCCTTCTAAAATTTTTGAAGGGACTAATAGTTATACTATAGTATAATATAATGATATATATTTAAAAGAGGGATGTCGCATACAAAGGACCGTGAATACGTCAACAATATTTCCCCTCATTGTCAAAAAGTAAACAAAGAGATAGCTTGTGTACCCTGATAAACCCTAAATAGAGGGAACCAAAAGTTGCGACATGCAAAAGTAGATATGAGATGGGGCTACTAGCGTTAAATGGACCGTGTCGGGTAGGTAAGTATGACCCATTTATTTGGACTCTTTGTGTGTAAACATGTTGTGTGGCATGACAAATTTATATGACAAGCCGTACTTTATACAACATTGCACAAATATGTTCTGATCTAATACAAAATGTGGCCCACCTTTGTGCTGAGTGTGCCTACGGGCTTTGCATGCCAGACACAACCCTAGTGTAAAAATATAAAATATATACAAAATATGTAAAAAAAATACATGACATTTTATTTATTTTATCGAATATTTTTAATGTTATAATTTATAAAAGTAATATATATAATAATAATAATAACTCACTTATTCTCACTTGTATTTTTACTACCGCTGCTTTTAGAGTCATCTTTTTCATTAAAATTTAAAATAATTAAATTTCTGGCATGATTTTTTATATCTAACAAATTCTTAAAATGGATACACATTTTTTATAATTTTTGATATCTTCCTACTTTTTTTGTCAATTATTTGACCACCGGTGCTGAATGCTAACTCCGACGACACCGTACTTACTGGTAATATTAAGAGATCTCATGCTATTAATATGAGGACAGAAAATATGTACTCATTAGGTTTCCACCAATCCAAATTTTAGAACTCTAATATACTACTTATGATATCAAAAACGTGGTCCAACTATAAATAATAAAAAAGTGTAACCGATATTATATTTTTACTAACCAACTATATTTCACATCGATCCTATACCAAAGAAAACAAATCTCGTCGGCTAACTCTACTGCTACTGTTGAAGTGGATGTTCTAGTATTTGTTATGATACATACAACTCTTATATTGTATACTGATTGTGATAGATACAAGCCTTCATTTTTTCGCTCTGACAGCCTTCCTCACATTAGTCTACGATTCCACGCATGATGTGCACACGTTTTATATGCATGTGCTAATTCTAGTCAGCCATTAGTTTTTTTACCTTACTTTTCTTCTACCATATGGATACTTTTTATATTTGTTATAATCGCTACACATTAAATGTGTGGATTGTTTTCTCTTCCATAAAATTCTAAAACAACCCCATAGTACTTGTTCCAACCTAACAACGTTCAAAATTTCGTCAATGGTGTGGATGCTGCGCTTTCAATAATGTTTGAAGATTCACTATCAGTAAAACTTTGTCTACAAAAAGATTAAAAAAGAATTCAATTTCGCTACTAAAAGCAAATCCAAATAGCTATTTAAAAATGGTCACGAATTAAGAATAAATTAGCTAATATTTAAAACAATTATACCACATGTACTGTAAGTTAACTTTTTTATAATATATATATCTTCACTGACAGGAGAAATTCAAAGAATTTACTCAAAATTTACTTGGTTATTAAAATTCTCCTTTATCATAAATGCTTATGTTAAATTATTTTCTATACTATGTTTACTACTTTTATTATAATGAGTATTACGTTGGACAATTAATTAGTATGTTATTGCATCTAAATTTAAACACTCTTTACATATATCGAGTATTTGAATATTATAGACTTCCATATGATCATAGGTTCTAAATTATAGCCCGTTGGGGACTATTTATTTCTTCTACCACATAAAAATCGTTAATTATTGTGCTAGTGTGTGGTTGTATTCCTCTATTGCTTCCTTGCGAATTCAAACAAAGTTTCGATAAGCTAAATCCTTGCTAAAGAATTATTATCGATTTCACATTGGTGGAATTTTGGTGCACCACCCAATGAACAAGCCTATGATACGTAAATTTCACGTCAATAATAGAGGATAAAAACTTCCATTTGGACCACGGAGAGCTACAATGGGAGACATTCCTACTTGATTCTGGTCTTCAGGTCAGTTTTTTGAAGCCTAATTTGCTCTTTAAACTTGGCAATAAACTCAGCAGCTTTCTTATCAATCTCATCATTCCCATTTCCATCCTCATCAATCATGGCTGCTGCTGCTGCTTCATTTGAGCTTTTCTCAGAGTAGCTAACTCTCCCGTCCTTGTCTTTCTCTGAGCCCGGTAAGTGTCGCTTGCTACATTTTGAATTCGATTGATCGTTCTTTTCACTTATGCCGATAGATATAATCACGAGTTCTGTCTTCTCCCCATTATTTCTCACCTCCTCCTGCGTTTTTTCCTTGCCACCATTCTTTTGCTTTTCATTAAGCTTTCTCACATTACTAGTCTCCGTGGGTATTTCTCGGGCTCTAATTGTTCTAGCAGATTTCCCTTTGAATAAAGCCTTACCTACAGTAGGCTTCACATCAAACTTCAAACAATCCCACCCACATTTTCCTCCACTAGCAAACTCTTCCCGGATTTTCCCACTGCTTTCCCCTGAGCTATCCTTCAAGCTTTTCCTCGGATCTCTATCGAAGAAAGAGGCACAACTGAACCGTCGAGAATGTGATGATCTCGATAGACTTTTGCTGGTTTCCATGGTTGACAGTGGCTCCTGCCCATCTTTGTTTGACAACGATACATAGGCAAGTACACCAGAGCTTGATTCAACAGAGGAAATGAGATTATTTGCATTCGATGCTCTGTTTATCGGTGATTCGGAAGACCTCTTATATTCAATTGTTGAATCCAAATCGTTGACCTGAGTTGGATTTGATGGAACAGTTGGCGAAGAAGGCAAACGAAAATGACTCTCTGTCCATGAGTTTTCTATCTTCATGGATGGTGAATTAGGCAATGAAGAGCCCAAAGGTGAAAACCCATCTAGCATAGATCGAGATTTTAGCAGTTCTGGCTCACAATTCTCTCTAGGGACAGAAACATCATCAAATTCTTTAAAATCCATCGTCTTGGATCTTGATTTCTCATGCAGTAGAGAAGAAGTTATCGCATCTTCCTTCAAATTCACATCCATGTTTGTAGAATCTAAATTACTAACTTGAGTTGCTAGCGATGGTGAAGTTGGAGAAGAAGTCACATGACAACTATTCTTACTCCATGAGTATCCCATCTCCATGGTAGGGGATTCAGGTAAGCAAGAAGACAAAGGAGAAAACCCAATTGGCAAAGAAGACATAGGCTTATTATCCGCAGACATAGACTTATTATTCTGCGATGATCCCCTTTTTTGTTGCCTGAAAGACTTGGATTTGAGCAGATTGGGGACACAATTCTCACTGGGAAGAGAAGGATTGCCAAATTCTCTGAAATCCATCCTCTTGGACCTCGATTTCCAAGGTATTGGTGAAGAAGTCACCACCTTTTCCTTCAAATTATCTTCCGTTTTTGTTAAATCTAAATCATTAATATGATATGATAAAGTTGGAGAAGAAGTCACACGAAAACCCTGATCACTCCATGTGTTTTCCATCTTCATGGGTGGTGATTCGGTTGAGCAAGAGCACAAAGGAGAAGACCCATTTGGCAAAGAAGACATGGGTTCATCATATTGTAACGACTCCGATTCTTGTTGCCTAAAAGACTCAGATTTTAGAATATGGGATTCATTCCCACTAGGGCAAAAGGCATTACCAAATTCTCCGAAATCCATCCTGTTGGTCCTTAATTTCCGAAGTAATGGAGAAAAAGTCACCTCAGTTCCATTCACAGTCTCATCGACATTTTGCGAATCTGAATCGTAATTAGATTCATTTTCAGATACATACTCTTCAGTATCACTATCCTTAACTTGAGATCTCAAACTCCTAATAGACAAACCCAGCGGTCTATGATCAAAGCCACAATTTTCTTCTTCCAACATAGACATAGTTTCAGTTCTGTAATATGGAAAATCCCAAGCTTGAATTTCGCTTCTTTCATCAGACACACATAAGACTTCCTCAAAAATGGACGAGGCATGATGCAGAATAGGTATATGACCTCGTGAATTTTCAGTTTTGGAGTGAAATTCAAATTCATTCTCTGTCTCAGACCTTCGACGACAAAATAAGCCATAAGAGAGAGCAATGCCAATGATTAGAAGATGAAGGACTCCCCAAATATCGGCCAAGATTGTGTGGGCAATGAGCTCTGGAGCTTCAGAAGGCAACAATGGAAGAAGGAAGAGAAACATGACAGCAAGCAGAAATTTGAACAGAAAAGAAGAAGATGACCTACCTCTGCTCATGGGTTTTCTTTGTAATAGGAGACTTGATGGAGTAAGATCTTCTCTGGGCGTTGGTGCGAGTGAGTGACAGAGCGCTGTAAGCTGAAAATAGTGAGAGTGTGAGCAGAAAAGGAGAGACAATGGAGAGAAAGTGAATGGAAAACAGAGTAAAAGGTGGAGAAAAAGTCGTTGGAGTTTTAAAAGGGCAGGAAAACACATTCCCGTTGATTTGTGTTCCCCATCGGCGCCTTTGAATAGAAAAAGTGATACAAGCACCTAATTATTAGTCATAATAAAATTATGATTATTAATATTTTTACACAATTAATTATAATAAAATTATAATTATTGTCTAAATAAATATCAAATCTTATTTTAGCATATATATATATATTAGCATTGTCCGATTTGATATATGTAATAGTTACATTTTTGGGTATTTTTTTATAATATATGTATTTTAATATTTTAATAGTTTAAAACAATAAAGAAATAACTTATTTTATAAAATTTTAAAAAATATAAAATAAGAGTCGTTAAATTTTAAAGATCTAAAGATAAAATGTCATGGTACCTGCATGTATGGTGTCACAAATTTGGACAAAAAATAGGTAATATAATACACAAAATAAAATTAAT